>JAWRVF010000853.1:0-113835 GCA_036785485.1 Physcomitrellopsis africana
GCTTAATCTGAGCTTCTGTAGTAGCTCTAGCCCAATAAGGATGAGAAAATCCTAAAACCTTTGCACCCTTTTTTCCATCACCATCATCAAAAGTGGCATAAGCATATACCTTTGCTTCTTTTTCCTCCATGTTGTGGGTGGTATCCTCCTTCTTCTTTTGAAGTTGATGAGAAAACATGTCTAAAACCTCCTCTTCTAAATCAATAGGCATACCATCATTTATATCTTTTTCTTCAATCCCTTGACTCACCTTATCATCCTCCACAATCATAATTCTTTCAAGGCTTGACTTACATTCAATAGAAAACACTTGGCCAATCTCTTCCTCTTCTTCTTTAGTTAAACAAGTGTCAATGGCACTTGTCATCACTGTCTCTACTGTCATTTGGCGTTTTCTTTTGATAATATCAATAATCAACTCATGAAAGTCTTTCTTTGCAATTCCTAAGACCTCCCGTAAGGTAAATTCAATTTTTGCATCCAAAATCCGTCCTTCCAATACTCCTTTCAAATCAATAGAAGTTTCAATATCAGATTGAAGCTTATAAGTAAGGCCTTTGGTTTTACCTTTTTCTATGTCCTTCTTCTTGTCCTTACCCTTTTCCATGTTATCTTCCACCCTTTGCTTTGGAGTTGATGCCTCCTTTGATTGTGAAGATGAAAGGGTATTTTGTGGTGGTTGATTTATTGTTGGGCCTTCTTTTGTCCTTTCTCCTGTACCACCACCTTTTCGTGTTTGCTTCTTATTTATTGGTTCTTCATCTTCATCTTCTACATTCCTTCCTCTCTTTACTTCCACATAGACATTTTGAAAGTCTTCATTCTCCCTTTCCTTGTCTAAAAAGGCTCTGATGCTAACTGCATCAACTAGATCATTCCATCCTGTTTTCTCTCTAATGGCCTGAGCTCCTCTAATCATAGTCTCATGATTCTCAGGATATAGAGCTTCAATATTATTTTCCCAGGCCACAATTTGATAAGAATCTGCATTACCTGAATCTCTTGACTTAGGCTTCATCATTCGATCTTCCATTAACTTTTTCATTCCACCTTTGGCAAAGTTAGTATCCAAAGGAAAATCTGTAGATGCATCTCTAATCCTTCCATCTTTGAAGGTAATGATGCCTTTCTTCATGGCATCAGCATATGATTCACAATCACTACGTTTATGATCAGAATCATCACACCAAATGCACCTCATGACATATCCCCTCTGTCCTCCAGAAGTTTGAGAGATACTTGGCTTTGTACTTTTTTTTAAAGCACTCATCTCCACTTTCAGCTCCTTCAATCCCTTCACCAATTCCTCTAGAGTGTCCTCATCCAGAGCCTTACCCTTTGAAGAGTTTGATGGTATCATTGAAGATGTCCTTGTAGTTAGTGGTGTTGAAGCTTCCATCTTTATTCCATATCCCCTAGCCTTTACCCGCTGTTGCTTTGCAATAAGACTTACTGCATCCTCCAATTGTCTCCAATTGGTACTAAAACCTCCTTCAACTGCTCCATCTTGAAGAAGAAGTAATAGTCTATCCTCCAAAGCTTCATTTGCAGCTTGTAGAAATAACTCTGATTTTCTCACTTCAAGAATCCTCTTCTCTGTTAATGAGAGTTGTCCAAATTTCTTTTCAAATTCTCTTAACAATTCACTTGGTCCCATATTGTTACCTGGTTGTTGTTCCACCCAATCAAAGAAATTCCTTTTGGACATCCTTTCTTCATCTTCATCAAAAAACTCATCTCGAAGCCTCTCTTCAAATTTAGCCCAAGTAATCTCAAAATTATTTTGATGAAGATGTTTCACCTTATCTCTGATCTCTGGTACAACTGCCAAGTCAAATGTCTCTATCATCTTCTCCTCTGAAATTTGATAGATTTCCATCTCACAAGTATAATTCCTTAAAAACTTTGAAATGTTCTTTCCATTGAATCTTTCATTCTTAGAAATAACAGCTTTCAAAGCTTTTGTAGCTCCTTGTCCAGCTGCATTGGCAACTTGTTGTCCCATAAACATTTGCATGGCCCTAAAGAACTCCTCTGCAAAGTTTTGACTACCTCCTTGAGCTTGACTACTACTGGTTCTATTATCCCCCATCTTGCCTTAAAAATCTTGAAGCCTTAGAGCTCTCTCAGTGGAAGCACCAAATGTCGTGGTGAGAGTCTTAGCCCTAAGAAACACTGGGTCTTTTGTGCCTCTCGTTTCTTAAGTGCAAGAAGAGATTCATAAAGTTCATAAAACTGAAGATTTTACATAAAAACATACTTTATTAATCTTGCCATATTCTGCCTTTAAAAACCCGCCTTCAAATTTGCCCATAAATCCTAGGATATCATATCAATTGAAGCAAAATTTGAACACAAAGTACTTAAGGAAGTAAAGAAGCAAACCCCATAATCCTTTTGATTATAGCTCATGTGGTTGGAGAGAACCATGTTGTCAAAGAAACCCCTCCATGCTGCCTTTGATTCTGGACCCCCTTTGCTTCACACCTTCATTGCTCCTCATTATCAAAACCCCAAGTATTGAAATTTGGTAGGCTTGTTGCTTGCTTTATGTTGTAAACATCCTCCAATTTTTGCTCCAAAACTCCTCTTGGAAATAGAGTTATAGACTCTACTCTCCTCCTTTAATTCTGTCTTCTACCAACTCTGGATCCGACTACAAATTTCCTCATAATTCTTTAACCATAACTCCAATAGCAATCAGTTTTTTACACAACTTAATAGACTCATATATCTACAAACCCCAATAAATTTTACTCAAAATGCTACTTTGATCACAAAGATATGCTCCCCCAAACTTCACTGACTTAGAAATAGACCCCTATCACTTTGAAAGAGCATAACATTTTTTTTATAAGATAAATGAGTATCAAACTTACCCTCATCTCTTTCTTAACTTGCTTAGATCACGTCTATCAAATTTCACACTCAAATTCACTCCCTAACTTCATTCATACCCAAAAAAACCCACACACACACTCTGCCCATACAAACCCCAATTCTGCTTTCACTCTATTTCTCTTTTCACCTACATCCGGTTACAATTTCACTCATAACTCTTTGCTCAAAGATCATATTGACTTAAGATTTTGATTCAAAGTAGTAAACTCAATAAGAAACACAACCCCAACAAATTTTGCCTCTAAAGTCCAAATGGTTCTCAAGAGCCGAGGCCCGAAATTTAATAAACCTCACTGCCCTAGTCTTAAACACCTGCAACTTTGACGACTCATATCTCCCTTGATACTTAACCAAAAGACATAAAAATTATTTCTATATGTTCCTTATCTTGTCTACTACAAACCCACAAAAAATTTCACTTAAAATCCTCTCTAAGCTTCTTCTACATACAAAAACGTCTACTGCCTATCAAAAGGAAACCCTATCTCTCCAAAAAGAACCTCCCTCTTCTTCTTCACGACCCCCTTCTTGTCCTCCCGGCCTGGTCTTCCTTCTTCCCTTGGTCAAAGAGACACCTCAGCCATATCTTTCCACCTCTTCAATCCTTTCTTTTGGATTAATTTGAAGGAATCTCACCTTTTGAGGTAAATTTCTATTCTACCTTCTTACTACCATTTTTTTTTTTCTACCCACTTCTCTTCTAATTTCAGCCCACAACATTTAAGTTTAGATCTAAAATAGAAGAGAATAAAGGTAAAGTAGATTTAAGATAAAATAGAAAAAAATCTAATAAGTAGAAAAAAAACAATTAAGATTAGATTAGAGATAAAAGAGAAAGAACTACATCCTTCACTGCCAAGTCAAAGAAGCTTGTGTGGTTAAGTTCTTAGCTACTTTGGAGTTGACGTGGGTTTGAATCCACTTGACTTCACTGTAGAATTCCTTGGCTTCATGACTTGGTACTGCTAGTGGGAATTTCAGCAGGAAATTAGTAGTTTGGCCTACCTATCATCCCTGAGCTTGTGATAAATATTATAACCTTCAAGATAATGTGGTTATAACCACAACCCTTTTTCTTTTTCATCCTCTCTTCTTCTAATCTTAATCTTTTTATTTTAACACATTCCTTTATATCTTTCACACTATGTTTTAATTTACAACATGACAACGTAATCTTGAATCAACTCACAATACCACCCAATGTGGCCTAATACTTATTCAACTTCCTTCACATTTGTGGGTAATGGTAATTTGACAATAACTTCCATCTTCTTTGGATCAGATTTTTTATTATTTTTAGAAATTATGTATCCAATATAAAAGTCTCTTTTTTAGGACTATTTTATAAAAGCCTCTTTTTTAGGACTATTACACCCAATATATAAGTAATATTTCATCAAACCACTTAAAATATAACAAATATTCTAAAACCCTCATTTCTCCGTAGAAAGGGAATTTTTTTTAAACTATTCAAATTTACTCAAAATTTACATAAAAAATTGATATGCTTTTGATAACTAGCACAACAAATTTCAACTATTTATTCTTTATTAATCTTTGGATATCATAAAAATCCTAACATAGCTTCAAACCCTTATTTACAAACATCTATGTACTAAATTCTTCATATCTCACAAATTAAATATCTAAATGCTATGAAAATTTGATGTATAGCTTTTTAGCACAAAGATTTTTTTTTAAAAAAAAATTTAGATGAAATTTCATCTAAAAACTTAAGACGTGGTAAAACCCATCACTATCAACAAAACGGCCTACTTACTGCCTTGGAATTTGATCTGCGGTCTTTGACTCCCAATATCTTCTTTTTCAAAATTTTAATGGTAGCAATTCTTCCATATCAGATATAGAGCTTAAAATCACCTCTCTAGCCGCACCTCCTGATCTCCAAAAATTCTCACAAAACGCCTTAATAGTAACAGTAGGTATAATTTGTACACCTTAATTTCAAGTACCTACTCCTCCCTCATAAAAACTCCAAATCTCTTAATTCTTATACCAAAACTATAGTACAAAAAATAAGCTTTCTAAACCTAGTCTTTGAATTTAAAATGCTCTCCTTGAATTTGCCAAAACCCTTTGTCTTCTTGTAGGTAGCCTCCTTAAAACCTATTAGGTATGACCATTGACCAATAAGAATGAAGAACTGCACCCCTTTTCTTCATTCATGCTCACTTTATCTTCATCCTTCCAAATAAGCCTCTTAGTAGTTTAATTCTTCTTCTTTGGATCCCAATTGCCTCTCAAGGCTTTACACTATATATTTAGATTCTACATAATTTAAATACTATAATTAAACTAAGTAAAAATCTAAAATAAAGTTTCTTATATCAACTCTCTTTAATTTACTTTTTTAACCATTCTAACATATATTAGAACCTATGAATATATTATATATTTTAATTAATTTTTATACACTATAAGCAATTATAATATGACATTATTATCACATTATAAATTAAAATATAGTGTGAAAGATATAAAAGAATGTGTTAAAATAAAAAGATTAAGATTAGAAAAAAAAAAAGATGGAAAAGAGAAGGGGTTGTGATTATAATCACATTATTTTAGATGTTACAGTATTTATCACAAGCTCAGGGGTGATAGGTAGGCCAAACTACTAATTTCTTGCTAAAATTTCCACTAGCAGTATTAAGACATAAAGCTAGGGGTTTCTACACTAAAGTCAAGTGGATTCAAATCCATGTCAGCTCCAAAATAGCCAAAAACGTTAACCACACAAGCTTCTTTGACTTGGTAGTGTAGGATGTAATTCTTTCTTTTTTATCTCTAATCTAATCTAAACTATTTCTTTCTACTTGTTAGGTTTCTTTTTATTTATCTTAGATCTACTTTACCTTTATTTTCTTCTCTCTTAGATCTGAATTTAAATGTTGTGGGCTGAAATTAGAAAAGAAGTTGATAGAAATTTGGTAGTAAGAAGTTAGAATGGAAATTCACCTTAGAAAGTGAGATTTCTTCAAGTTAGTCCAAGAGAAAAGATTGAAGAGGTGCAAAGACATGGGCTAAGGTGTCTTTCAACCAAGAAGATAAGGAAGACTAGGCAGAGATGACAAACGAAGAGAGAAGATGTAAACAAAAAATGAGAAGAAGGAAGGAAGTATGTATGAGAAGTCAGCAGTGTATTTTTTTGAATAGAGGGAGTTAGGAGACGAATTTGAGAGTAAGATTTAATAGACATAATCTATGCAAAGTTAAAGAAGAGATAAGTGTAAGTTTGACACTCATTTGTTTTATAAATAAAACGTTATATTCTTTCAAAAAGATAAGAGTCTATTTCCAAATTAATGAAGTTTGAGGGAGCATATCTTTGTGATTAGAGTAGTATTTTGAGTAAAATTTATTGGATTTTGTAGATATATGAGTCTATTAGGTTTTATAAAAATTTAATTTCTATTGGAGTTATATTTGAAGACTTATGAGCAAAATTGTGGTCTGGTCTAGAGTTGTTAGAAGGCAGAATTAAAGAAGAAGGATGGAGCCTGTAACTCAAGTTTGGAGAGGAATTTTAAAGCAATAATTGGAAGGTGTTTACAACATGAGACAAGCTACAAGCCTATAAAATTTTAGCACTTAGGTCTTCTTTAACATAGAGCAATGAAGGTGTGAAGCAAAGGGGGTCCAGAATCAAAGGCTACAAAGAGGGTTAACTTTGACAACATGGTTCTCCCTAATCACAATAGCTATGATCAAAATGTTTCTAGGATTTGCTTCCTTACATCCTTGAGTACATTATGTCGAAATTTTGCTTCAATTGATGTGATATCCTAAGATTTATGAGTGAAATTGAGGGCAGGTCTCTAAAGGCAGAATATGTTAGGATTCATAAAGTATGTTTTTTTAATATAAATTCTTTAATTTTATGAACTTTTATGGATCTTATCTTGCTCTTGATTAACTACAGGCACAAAAAACCGTGTGTTTCATAGGGCTAAGACTCTCACCACAACACCATCTTGTAGTAATCTTTAGGGGCTATGGCTATTTGATTATAACTTGAATAACCATCCATAAAAGTATACAGCTCATGGCTAGAAACCTCATCTAAAATGCTATTGATAAAAAGAAGTGGAAAATGATCTTTTTGCATATTTTGATTCAACTTTCTATAATCTATACAGACCCTAAGCTTGTCATTCTACTTTCTTATTAATACCATGGGAGATACTTAATCAGTAATTTTTACCAATTTGATAAAATCAATTAGAGTAACTTCTTCAATTCAACCTTGACTACCAATTGTAATTGTGGATTCATACAAAGTTCCTTCTGTCTAATTGGCATAGCCCCGGGAATTAAAAATATTCATTGTTGAGCTACTTTTGGCAATATATCTTTTAAATCTTTGTAAGACCATGCAAACACTTCAGAATACTCCATCACTAGGTTCTTATATTTAGTAGTTTTTTCATTGCTTAATTATGCCCTCACTTTAATATTTATGATTTCTTCTCCCTCTTTAGATATATCCATGTATTTCCAATCCATCTAATATACATGTGACTATTCTTCAAAGCCTCTATACCAATCGCTAAGAATAAGAGGATAATTAGTAACACCTTTTTTGGTGGTAATTCTTGATGAGGATTTTTGGAAGCAAAGGGTTGGAATTAAATCATTTTCATCCTTGAGAACCTCTATGTTTTTCTCTAGAATTCTATCCATAGCTACTCCATATGCTCTCTTTTCTTCCAAAACCTGCAAACTAATGGTAAGTTCTTTGTTTATCTCCAATTTCTTCCCAAGTTCAATTCCTTCTAGAAAATTAATTGACTCTTCAATGTCTGGATCAAAATTGAAATATTCATTCAACCATTGAGTGAATTCTCCATCATCTATTTAATAATAAAGGTTTGGTCCAAGATATCCTAATGGTTTCAAACTTTGATCCATTAAACCAATCAAGGTTGAACGTTCTTGGACAATGGCTTTGCTCTTTCTCTTTCAAGTTAAAGTTGGTGATTTATCATCAAATGAAGAAGCTGCATTGTCACTCAAGCTATTGTGATTATATTTAATAGCAACCTTGGTCCGATTATCCCAAGATCCAAAAGTAACATGGGATTTTTTTCTACCCCAATCAACTATTGCATCAGCTGTTCTCAATCGTAGATGATCCAATAACAAAAAAAATGAATCCTTAGCTATATACATGCAGATGACATGAAAGATGAGGGTATACTATTCATCTCTAATTAATACCTTACAATCTTTGATTTGGCCTATTAAAAGAATAAGGCTTTATTTTCCTATATTAATGATAAATGGTAAAGGTCTAATAATCTTAAGGCCTAATTTTTCCATGATTTGCAAAGATATAATATTTAAGCTGCTTCTTCTATCTACTAAGGTATTGGATAGAATTTTATCTATAATAGAAACCTCAATTTCCACCACCTTTACATCCATAGGCTTCTTATTGGGTTGCATCTATACAACTATTTTAACCTTTGGTTTATTTTAATGTTTTATGGGCATTCTGATTTTTAATATTTTCCTTGTGACAGGTGAGATCTCTAAGAGTTGTGCCAAAAAAATATCAGCTTTTAGACTGCTTAGATTTGCCCATAAATCATATGAGCCTATGGCATACTTTATTTTAGCTCTAAATAGTTGTAATATCTCTGACTATGTGGAGATACATACACATGTTGTCTTTGTATCTATTGATTTTGTAAAAGCATTATATTACAGATTAGACTATATGCCCTGACAGTATTAGTAATCTTAAGTATACTAATTCAAAATGGTGAATGTAGGAAAAAATATCCTCCTCTCTACCTTGTCTGACTGTCGCTTATACTCGTAATGTATCACTTTGACCTACTTCAGGCCTAAATTTGTTAAGAAATTCTCATTAGAGCCTCTTTCAGGTGGTAAAGGTTCCTTCAAGTTGATTTCAATACCATTCATATGCTTCATCTTATAGAATCATGAAAAACCACACAAGGTAATATCTTGGATTAATAATTAGGCTAGTTAAGATTTTGATATACCGCTCCACATGATATGATAGATCTTTTGTTTTAATTCCATAAAAC
This sequence comes from Physcomitrellopsis africana, assembly GCA_036785485.1. Lineage (NCBI taxonomy): Eukaryota > Viridiplantae > Streptophyta > Bryopsida > Funariales > Funariaceae > Physcomitrellopsis > Physcomitrellopsis africana. The sequence goes on from JAWRVF010000853.1 coordinate 8,982, forward strand.
TTTGGCAGATTAGACAGTACATTAGTTGGCACTAGACCTTCACGTACGACAATAGAAAGGCCTTTTAGTCTAACCAAGGAGTTAATGGCTGGTTCTGCCATAGTTGTATAATCAGAATCACTTAGTTGGATAGTATTTGAGTTTGGTTGTAAACTAGCCAAACTTTGAGACTAATCAATAGGAAGATGAGATTCAAATCCATCTTCTAAAAGAAATTCAGGAGTGAAGTAGAATTTCCACCACAAAATAAGCAAATCTGAAGTGGCAATAATTGATCTCAAATTGGACTGCAATAAACTAGTAACATGTTGATGGCCTTCTTTAATATTAGAGACGGAATGTTGAAGTGATGAATATGAATTTTTTCAATGACTTAAAGAGGTTCTATCTCTTATTCTAATTGATACAGAAGGTGAGCTTAAATGATCTATATCATCTAATAGAAGTATTAATTTTGATTTAGTTGATCGCATCTTAGGTTGCATCTAGACTCTTAAAAAATTTTAATATAAATTATTCTATTCATTTCACACCTACTTACATGCAACACTTCTATTAAATTACGATATTGATTTGAAAATTTTGGAAGTTCTTTACTAAAGATACTTGCAATCCACTTAGGTGCTCAATCTCCCCCTCATAGGCAGTAAACAACCAATCAACACCTAGTGAGGGAATGTAAGCATAAAAATCACCTCATACTTAATCTTCCTTCACTAAGTCTTATACAAGATGATTTAGGATAAAAGTGACATATTTCTATTAATTTTAGAAAGAACTTGTCTTCAAGATAAGAAGGAGCCATCCTTCTATCTCTTTCCTTTTATAATTAATAGATGGAGAATTATTCACTATTAGGTTAACAACATCAATTTATTAGATAAAAAATTTTATTTTTGTTTCTTTTTAATACATACACCATGAAAAATAACTCACCTAGTTGCTTTGCCAACCAACCTGGCACATAGTTAATCAAATTCTATTCAATTAAACTAACACTTATTCAAATTTCTATTGGCTAGTTGTACTAATTTTTAATAATTTTAACAAAAAAAAATGATGGTTAATTCACATCTAAGCATCTTCAACCAACTTGGCACTTGTTAGCCTCATATATAAAGAAGAGATTAATTCTAATTTTAATTAGCCAATTCTATTTTGATTACAAATCTAAGGCTTCAAATTTTAATTCAAAACTATAATTCCTTAATTTTAAAAAAAAATCTACAAAAGGATTAGATGAAATGGCTAGGTTTTGTATATCTTAGGCATTTTTAAGAACTCTATTCAGTTCTTTTAAATTTTTGTACTATAGCCATGAAAGAAGTTAAGAAAATTTATCTCATGCTCTACTCTTTTCTATCACAACCCCAACATTCTACCATAGTTCCATTGAACTCCATTGAATTTTTATAAATACCAATTCCATCCAAACATACAAGCATCCAAAAAAAAAAAAAAAAATCACTTCATGGCTTCTTATATTGGTAGTAAATCACTTTGGAGGGAAAAGGAGGCTTGACCTTGTTCCATACCTAGTCACCTAGGCCGCCCTTGTCAACTAAAGGGCTTATTGTAATTTTGCAAATGGGTGGGAGGGTCGGAGCCTTTCATCCCTTAACCTCCTAGTTAGTTCCAAGCACAAAGAATGAAGGAGGTTTACCAAGGGGCCATATGCTAACCTCCTTGATATTGGACTTATGTCTCACTCTCATTCACCCTCCTACTACTATTGGTATCATAAGATTTAAACTTGATTTTTCAAGAAGGTGAGAATGAATTGATTCTTTGGTTCAATTATATATGAATTTAATCACAAAAAATAGATGTACCATAAAACAAGCCAATGTTAATATTCCACGTCTTCACTCCAAGTTCCACTAAGACTACAATTGTTCCTCATATGCAACATGCATCAACAATGAGCACCACTATACAAGTACATGCAAAATACAAAACAATTAAGAATCACCTTTTAAGCAATGCTAAGACTTATAAGATTGGACTCCCGGAAAAACACACTATTATATGAGCTAAAAATCTCACCACAAGACTTTTTATGTTTTTATTTGATTGAATTAAAAAAAATTGTATTTTTAGATTTTTTATGGTTTTTTTTGTTGTTAGCATTTGTAGTACTATTACCTAAATGTCTCCCAAATAATGCACCATTAGTGTTATAGATAGATGAGAAAGATAAAAGAACCAAGATAAAAATAAGAGATAAAAGACAAATAATAAAAAATAAAATATAAAAGATAGAAGTAAAAATAAAAAATAAAAAGATAAAAGATAAAAGATGAATATAAAAGTGAAAAATATGAAAAGATAAAATTTAAAAGTATAAACTTCAATTGGTGATTAAAATAAAACGTGGAAGTAAAAAAATACAATAGAAGACTTCTAAGTAAAAATAAAAAAATAAAGAAGTAGGATAATAAAGAAAAATTAATACTAAAATTATTTGATAAGAAATATCCAGATCATTTAATAATGTGCTAGAAGGACATCACAAGAAATTGTGCAAAAAAATAAAACAAAAAAAAATAAAAATATAACCTAACAATATTTTTGATCCAAGGAATAGACCCCTCTTTACCAAAATAGTTGCTATTGCCTTGTCCTTGATTAGGTTCAAGCGTGCTTAGACCTCCTAAAAAAGTAATTTTAAGATCTATAACCTTCTAAAATTTTAGCTCCAAAATTACTCTAGTTCGGAAGATGTTACTCCTCAAAGTTGGTGCTCTGAATTTTTCTAATAGCAGACCTCCCTTCACTAAAACAACCACCACCACCTTATCCTTGATTGTCTATAAATAAACCTTAGCTTTTCAAAAACCAAACTTCAAAGTGCTTCTTGTCTAATAAGTTTTATCTTTAAACTCTTCTTGATACTCTAGATCTTGTCCTTCAAAGTTATAACTTCAAGTCAAAGGGATAGCAGACCTCTATGTTATTAAAATGGCTGCCACTACTTTGTCCTTGATTGGATTTGAATATGCTTAGATCTTTTGAAAAGATAACTTTAAGATCTATCACCTCCTAAGAATTCAAGTCCTAATTCTACTCTTATTAGAAGCTATACACAATTGAAATATAGCTTGACTTAGGAAAAAAATATATATACTTTAAGAGGAAATTTTTCAAGGGCTTTGCCATAAAAAGATGAGAGAGAGCAAGAGTAGCCATCCAAGCTTCTTTTAACCAAGTGTAAGGTGGCTCAAGGGTGGTGGCTACATCCCCACCTTTAAATTATAAATCTCTAATTAAGATCAAGGACCCAAAATGATGCTAAGCCTAAGTCCAATTTTAGGATTGAATTCAATCTCTTTGATAAAGCATCAAACAATCCTTGTTGCTTCTTAAGTCAATAAGTAATAATAAAATTAAATTGAGATAATAAAATATCTTATTGAGCTTGATGGTGATTAAGAATGTAAGCTCATATAAAATCTTTTAAGCTCTTATAATCTATATATATAATTATAAGATGTATTGCTCTTTTGAAAAAATAATGCCATTTTTTTAAAAAATCTACAATAGCAAGAAGCTCTTTATTATAGATTTTATAATTAATTTTGGTAGCAAAAAACTTTTAAAAATAAAATACAATAAGATGGAATTTATCATCTATATCTATTTGTGAAAGTATGGCCTTTAGTTCAAAATTCAAAGCATCAATCTCTATGTAAAATACTTTTATATAATTTAGATGCATTAAGATTGGAGCTGTGATAAATACTATCTTCAGATCTTAGAATGCCTTCTCTATTTAAGGCCCTCATTTCAACTTGTCTTTACATGTCAATTGAGTAAGAGGAATGGTAACTTGAGAATAATTTTTGATGAAGATCCAATAGAAGTTAACAAATCCAAGAAAAAATTGTATATCTTTTATAGTCTTTGGAATGGTCCATTATATAACCACCTTCATCTTCTTAGAATCCATCATCAAATCTTTAACAGATATGATGTATCTTAAAAATTCTATCTTTAATTGATGAAATACACTTTTTTCTAGTTTGGCATATAAACCTACATCTCATAGCTTTTGTAATACCAATTTTATATGCTTCTTATATTCTTCCAAATTTTTCAAGTAAATCAAGATATCATCAAGATAAACCACCACAAATTTGTTTAGATGCTCTCAAAAGATTTCATTTATTAAATGCTAAAAGTTAGCGGATACATTTATTAATTCAAAGGATAGAACATAATATTTAAAATATCTATACCTTGTCCAAAATGTAGTCTTCCATTCATCTCTTTCCTTGATCCATACCAAGTTGTATACTCTACAAAGATCTATCTTAGTATAAATCTTGGCTTGGCTGAATTGTTCCAAAAGTCTTCAGATTAAGAGTAGTGGATAATGATTCTTCACCATTATCTTATTTAATCTCTAATAATCAATATACATATGTAAGAAACTATATTTTTCTTGACAAAGAATATAAGTACACTTGCTAGAGATTTTGATTGCTTGATGAAGTTCTTTGTAAGGTTTTTATTAATATAATCCTTCAACATCAAAAGATTGTTTTAAGAAAGGTTATAAATTGGACCAAAAGGTGATTGCATTTTTTTTTGAAGATCTATGGTACGATTGTATGGCCAATGCTTTAATAATATATCAATATTTTTTTTTGAAAAACATCTTGATATTTATTAAATTGCTCTAGAATAATTGCCAATGAAATCATATTTTTTTTAATTGATGTTGCATAAATAAATGGTATATCTTTATTGGCCAATTTTATAAAGGTTGATATTCCAACAAATAAAGATTTATCAACTTTTAACTTTTTATAAAGTTTTCTTACAAGGATTTCAATTAAAAATGTCATTCTTCATGATCTCTAATTTATAGATGGATTATGCTTTTCCAACTAAGAAAGTCTAAGAATAATAAGATTTGAAACAATCCTAATAACATTGAATATAATTTGGCTACTATAGTCTTTAAGTGACACTTCTATAGGTATTATTTTAGGGATGATACTATCAAAGGATAAAGGCCTTGTGTAGAATGGATAGGAATTTTATGATTTATAATATATAATTTGTAGGATTAAGAATAGGTAGTAAACCGATGAATGGCCAGTTTAGAAGGCAAAATGGATGAGATAGTTAGAAAAAGTAGTTATCATCAGTTGTATAGCAGTTAACATCATCGAGGTAAGTATAAATTGATTAGATATGGAGGAGTCGAGGCCAGACTATGATAGTACTGAGCCAAAGTAAGCTTGGTGCTACCTCTTGTTGTTTCTTTTGTAGAAAAAGGATAATAGATAGGTTCTAAATATTATAAAGTGTAGTTTTGTAATGAAGGAAAGAATTGATTTATAATGAAAGATTGAGGGTGTATTGGTATGTTGAAATATTAATGGAGAAATATAAGTAGAAAACTGGAAGTTGAGAATTAGAAATGTTTTGTGAAAAATGAATATGAATATGAAAAAATTATAATACATTGAATATTGAATTGAGAATGATCCATGAGAGGAAGTCCGTGGAGTCTGAATTGTATGAAGTGATTTATTGGGAGTGATAGTCAATTTTAGAATATTTTTATATTTAGAATATGGAATAATTATATATTATATTTTTTTGAAATATCACAATATTATATATTGTTGTTATAAGCAAAGAGAGGAGAAGAGGCAGTAAATACTTAAATTAGGTTATTGCTTGCGATATTTTATTTGTTAACAAAGTTATTATTAGCATGAGGGAGATATTATAATAGAATTGGGATGTTTTAGTGTAAGCAAAAGGCGGTTAGTTGTGTGATCCTAACAGTTTAATTCAATGCAGTTAATCTTTCTTTGTGTTTGAATCCCCCTTTATTCTAGGTAGTATTGATAGAGTAAGTAAAATATTAAATCACATTTTGGTGCCGCTTCCAGAGATTGATAATAATATTAAGTGTTGGGAATTAACTATCAAACATATAGTTGAGGATGTCGCATGAAGAGATTACAAAATTAATATTAATTGGAAAGTGAAACTAAATGTGTAATTAAATTAGAGATGGAAAGAAATATCAATAATAGATGATGAAAGATTATGGTTAATAGGAATGAGAACATTTCTTTGAAAAAAATACGTTAATCAAAAGGAAGATAAGAGAAAGCATAAGCAAGAAATTTATTGCAGGACAAGCAAGAATGGGAGCTAGAAAAAAAGCGTTAATAGAGTTGGATTAAACCATGGTTGCATACCTGTTGGCACATCTAAGCATACCAAAAATATGAAAGATCTCTAATATTTTAGACATATATATCGTTAAGAAAATTATCAAGAATACTTGCAGATAATTTGGCAAATAGCCCAGCATATCTCTTGAGTCTATTAATGGAAGAAGAACACAATATAAAAGAATTGGGTATTTAATTGGATACTTTTTCAATAGTCGATACAATCGATTGTAAGACTAGTTCTTCAGAATAACATGTATTGCTTGTCAATAAAGGCCAATTTAATATTTTTCAAAATTTGTCATTTTCACCTCAACTTCAATCAATAAAATTATTTGCAGATAATAATAACAAATTGCGGAGGCCTAGAAGTCTGAAAAAGATAAATAGAAGAGGCAACGTTTATTTTAATAAGGAGTTGAATGGAACATTGTCACCTTCAATGGCGGCGAGGGATCCAACAATTCCAATTGCGGTCCAAATAGGTGCAGAGGATGATTGCACAACTAGCATAGCTCCATTACCTATCTTTAGGGGTCCGCCAGAAGGAGACCTAGATCAACACTTGTTTCAATTCTTGATTGCATGTGTAGCCAATAATGGTAGAACTGAAGATATTTGGTTAAGATGGCTATCAACGACCTTGAAAGACATGACGTTTGAATGGTATAATTGCCAATTTGTGGGACAATTTCCTAATTGGGAGGCATTAAAAAAAATATTTTTGACTCATTTTTGACCAATAGAATTTGAAGAACATCTTTGAAAAAGATTAATGAATAGCAAAATGGTATCAAAAGAAGCGGTGCAATCATAATATGGCTGAGTAGCAAATATCCCTCATAAATGGCCAATAACCAAATGTCGGATTTGTTTGTTATGTCTACATTGGTTAACGGACTATATCCACCAGAATTGAAGATATTTGTTAAAGAGGCCCAACCTACGACTGTGGCTGCCTCACTTGACTGAGCTAAGGTATGAAAAGAATATCATTATGACCAATTCTTAACCACCGGAGCCACGATGATTAATCTCAAGGAGGGTATCAAATGTCAATCTAGAATGAAACAGTGGGCAGTTATCCAAGAATGATTAATTACAATACAAATCTTAGTGCTAATCCATAGGAGATAATGAACGCTGTTCTATTACAGGCTGTACAACCAAGAACTGTAATTCCATATTTTCCATATTTCCCATATCAAAAACTAATATCTATAAAAGAATTATCTAATGAACTAGTATCAAAGGATCCAAATGAAATCTTCTTGTTAACTTTGACAAAGAAGATGGACAAATTGGTCATTAATTTGGCAAACGATAAGAAAAAGAGGCATACACTAACTAATATGTATTCCAATATTTGTTGCAGTAATTGTAAGGGACAAGGCTATTTGGTAACGGAATGTTCTTTACCACTTCAAATGACTATGCAATGTACATTTTGTAGGAGTTAATATATAACTACCAATTATTGTAATTTAAGAAAGTAACAATAGTTTGGTAATTAAACCATAATTCAACCAACTTTGAGGGATGTTAATTAAATTCAGATAGAAAATAGGTTTGGCTGGAACGGTAATCGTCCAACTAAATAAAATAGAAATTTCTTTAATTTTCAAAATTTTGAATATAATCAAGAAGATGACCCTAATTCTTAAGGTTTTGTGCAAAATCAGCAAGGACACTTCCATATCCTTCCATTTAGAATCCAATTTCAAATCCTATAGTACCAATTGGTCGACTAGGATCCTTTATCCATCCAACTTGGAACAAGTCTAACCAATATATACCAATCAAAACGCCTAATATTCCTGATGGAAGTGAAAGAAGACCACTTTGATGTGATTGTTGCAAGCAGATAGGACATTATACTAGTGAATGTCCCAATCCAAGAGCCAGTGATGATTATGCTCCAATATGTGGAAATTGTAAGCAATCTGGACACACTTATGAACAGTGCAATGCTCTATTTAATATTAATAATTGAGATCAATGTATCTAATTGTAAAATAAGATGGAAGATAATATTTGAGTTCCACAAGATTCTCCAATAAATTGGATGGAATGCGTCCATGCAATACTTACTCGGGCCCAACAAAAAGGGAAAGACCCAATTCAAAAATTGAGAGTATCAATTACAGTAGACCAATTTAATTCATTAGATGGTACTCCAAATTCAACACTAGTATCAAAGATATTATCAATGTTGGAATCCAATTTTTCTGTGCAACTTGAGGATATTACTAAGCCCAAGATATTGATTCAACCTAAACCAGTATCGATATCTACAAAGTTTTAGAAGCCATCTTATCCATTAAAAGATCCTCTCATGGACAACAATTTTGACAAAGTTCATTCAGCAGTTCTAATTTCAAACTCCATAAGAAAATTATCTCAAGGGATTAAAATGAAATCCATAAAAAAGAAGAGGGCCTTCGGAATCATTACAAATATGAAACCATAAGATATTATGAAAGATTTGGATAAAATTAAACCTTCTATTACAATGAAGAAATTGTTAGTAATTATGCCAGAATATCATTCTACATTGAATTCCTTGTTAATATGACATAGAATTCATAATAAAAAAATTCATGAGATTAGTTTGAATCACAATCCAAGAGTACCAATTATCGATGTATTAATTGATGGTGTTCTCATTGTTGGAGTTCAAGTGGATAGTGGCTCTAGTGAGAATTTAATGAATGCCGATACAATAGAGGAGTTGGATTTAAAACAATTATTATCTACAATATTGGTATTAAGAATGGCAGATCATAGTAAGGTGAAACCAATGGATATCTTTTGCAACATTGATACTGTAATTGCTGGAATCACATATGAAATTGATTATATTCTTTTTCAATTACAGAATTCCACTTTATTATATCTAATTTTATTGGATCAACGATGGCTATATGAAGCCAAAGCTAGGAACGATTCATGCCAAATACATTTGTAAGTCCAAAAGGCATGATATTATATTTGAAATGTCCATACCTTGTTTGAAATGCAGTTTTCTATTTATCATTGTCTTTGATGCGCACTGAGTTGTATGCTCGCCTTAGATCTATTTTTGTACAGATCTTGGCTTGATTCAATTGATCAAAAAGTCCAGATATCAAAGTTAGAAGATACTTATTCTTGATGGTAATCTTGTTGAGCCCTTGATAATCTACAGACATCTGTAGTGACCCATCTATCTTCTTTACAAACAAGATAGGAGCTCCTATTGGAGATTTTGAATGGCATATGAAATTCTTGGCTAAATTCTTATCAATCTATTTTTTGAATTCAGCCAATTCATTCTAGGATAGACTGAAGATCGATCCAAATGGAAAGAATGTTAACTATTAGAAAGGATAGTGACAAGATTGTTTTACAAATGTACCTAGTTCAATATCATGGGGAGTCTCAAATTATGGATTCAAAAGTAACATCTCATGATGAGGGCCAATCTAAGGTAGAATATGACAAAATTAATAATACAATACAAGTTGATAAGGATCCAATTCACATGCAGAAGCAGGGTGTATTATATCAGTATAGAAGATCTAAGGAATATTTATTGTATCAGGAGGATGCAGCAAATTTTGATGATGTCATTGTGGATTGGATGAATAATCACGTGGTAAATGAAATTAGTACATTGGAATCAGAATTGGATAGTTCCAATTTGTCAGATTATATGAAGGATTCAGAGTAGGAGAGGCAAATCAAATCGAAAGTTGATGATGAACCTATGTGCCAATCCATTAACTTGGGCTCCAATGAAACATCTTAGATTATTAAAATATACACCAGTATTATGGATATAGAATTGAAAAATTGAAAAGAATTCTTTCTTCATCATAAATCTATTTTTGCTTGGTTGTATGTAGATTTAAAAGGTATTCCTGCCAAAGTTTGAAAGCATCAAATTACCTTAGAAGAGGATGCTACACCAGTTTGTCAAAGATAACACCGCCTTAATTCAAAATATTCTTTCATGGTCAAGGAAAAAGTAGATAAACTTTTAGATGTGAGCTTCATATATCCAATTATGTATAGTGAATGGGTTTCACCGATTGTGATGGTGCCAAAGAAAAATGGAGAATCCGAATCTCTCAAGATTTTTGTAAATTAAACGCGACTACCAAAAAGGATTATTTTCCTTTATCTTCTACGGATAGTATACTAGACGCAGTAGCTGGGCATGAATGTTATTTTTTTTTGGACGGATTTTTGAATTATAATCAAATAAAAATTATAGAAGAGGACTAGTTGAAGACTACTTTTACTATAGATTGGGACACATTTGCTTATAAAGTGATGCCATTTGGATTATGTAATGCCTCAGCCATATTTCAAAGGATAATGACGTAAGTATTTCAAGATTATTTACGATTGTTGATGGAAATATTTGTAGATGATTTTTATACATTCAGTACGACAGCAAACCATTTGGAATGTCTTGGTAAATGTTTGGACCAATGTGATAAATATGGGATATCTTTGAATTCTGAGAACTGTCAATTTGGCATACCATCGAGAAAGCTTTTAAGACACATTGTTTCCTTAGCTGATATCGCTACTGATCCAGATAAAATTATTCATATATTGGCTTTATCAAAGCTAGAAATAATATCGAGTGTTTGTGGTTTCATAGGTCATGTCAGCTATTATCGGCAATTCATTCATTTATTTGCAGTAATATGTCAATTGTTAACAAATCTCTTAAAGAAACTACCATTACATGGATCTAGTCCAATTTGGACTGAGGAATGTATAATTGCGTTCGATAAATTAAAATAAAAATTGGTGTCAACGCCAGTACTTGTTGCACCTTGTTGGACAAAATCATTTCATATTTATGTTGATGCCTCGAATGTTACTATTGGATCCATATTTGACTAGGAAAAAAACATGCCAATATAAATCATTTATCCCGCTTGTCCAATATATTAGATAACAAATCTATCAATGATGCACTTCTTGATGTGAAATTATTTGTCGTTGACATGATCACCCCAGAATATAGTGAATTAACTAGTATCTCACATTTCAAACATTTCCACCTACATATAGTGAGAAACTTAAGAAACGCCTGATTTTAAAAAATGCGCCATGTACGATGATTAGAGATGCCTTGTATAAGCAAGGACAAGATGGAATTTTATGTCGCTGTATTTTTCAAAGTGAAGTACATATCATATTGGAAGGATGCCATTTTGATAGTTGTGGAGGGCATTTTGCTAGTGATAGCATTGCTTGTAAAGCTTTAATGGTTGGATATTAGTAGTCAACAATATTTTTGGATGCACATCAATATGTCCGACGTTGTGATCCTTGTAAATGTATTGGTAGACCTATTGGAACTTCTGCCATGTCATTGGTACCAATTTTGGCTCAAGCACCGTTTGAAAAATGGGATATTGATTTTGTAGGACCAATTGCATCAACCTCACAAAATGGCCATAAAAGATATATTTTGATAGCGACCAATTATGTAACAAAATGGACTGAAGCAGTGACAATGAAAAATGATAATGCTAATATAGTAGCGACATTTTTATATGAAAATATTATCACTCGATTTAGATGTTCCAAAGAATTGATTAATGATTACAAAATTGTCATAGACAAAAGATTTATTCCAGTAAATTACTTAAGTAATATAGACCAATAGAAGTAGATAAAATAAGTTGATTTGATAATATCTAATAGAAAAGCTTCTTAGAAGCTTTATAGATGTGAAATCACCTTTATACATGTCTATAGGTGATTAGTAGGTTAAAAACTTGGTCAACAAGCTAGCCAGATGGCATACATATTGGTAGCTTACGAAACAAGCCAAGTACGTGGCGTACATGTGAGAAACTTATCATGCAAGTTTGATACGTGTCTTGCAAATGAGACATATGTATGAGGTCCTATAGAATACTGCCATGTAGTTTTTAATTAGATAGTATTTATAGAGGCAAGAGTGAAGCCTTCTTCACTCTTGTCAATTCCTTTCTTGATTCTAATCTAGTTTCAAGAGTCTTTATGTTTCCAGTCTTTGGCAATAGCCATTCCAATTTTCTTTGAATATACATACTTTCTATTCTCATTTTGAGACTTTTCTTTGATACAATTTCCATTAGATTATGTATCTTTTTCTAGTTCATATCCTTGACAGATTGACAAGAGTACACTTATAATATCATAGCTTTGTCTTATCTAGATTAAGAGTGGAATACCCCTTTCTCTTGATAAGACATAAGCATATTAGAAGTTGCGGATTACCCTCTTCTAAACTAATATTATTCCTAGTATTTTCTTTGTTCTCCTTGCTACTTATCTCGAGTGGTGTTAGATATTTTTTGAAGTGTTATCAAGGCAAAGCTTGCCAAAATGAAGAGTACAATGGCACAAATGTAAGAGCAAATGAGAGAATTGATGCTTGCAATGCATCAACTCACTGTATGTCCACAAGGAGCAACAAGGTTACCAAATAATGAAGATATAGATATGGTTGGAGCTGCTTCAACATCTACACCAAGCCATATAATTCTTCCTACATTGGAATATTGTCCAACCATTAGAGAACCAAAAATTGGTCTACCTGAGAAGTTTGATGGCACAAGATCCAAGTTTCGAGGATTCATCAACCAAGTCTAACTGGTGATTGAATTACAACCGTAAAGTTTTCCAATTCTAGGATCACAAGTCAGATTTATTGGTACACTACTTTCAAGTTCTGCCTTATCTTGGTTTTCATCTTTTCTAGAACGACGTGATCCAATATTAAATAATTTAGAAACTTTTTTAGCAAAATTTTGATCTATGTATGGAGAATACGATGCAACTCGTGTTGCAACCAAGAAGCTTCATACCCTATGACAAGGCAATTGATCAGTGACATTATATGCTTCACAATTTTGGCAACTAGCAATCGATATCAAGTGGAACGATGTTGCACTCATCAGTCAATTTCTCTATAGATTATAATATGAAGTGAAGAAATTGATGTTGAACTTATCCGATCCTCAAACATTGAGTCAAGCAATAGACTTTGTAGTGAAGTGTGATAATTGGCTTTTTGAATTTAGATGTGAAAGTCATACAAGAGAACCTTAGCGACATTATAATTTAGTGGCAGTACTAATGACTTTTCAATATGTACCTTCAGAAGTCAAGGACATGCAAATTGATGCTATACGTTTCAAGCCACTTACTGAACAAAAAAAGACTCAATGTCATCAAGAAGGATTATGCTTGTATTGTGGAAAACCTAAACACACTGCTCAAAATTGTCCAAAGAAACGACGCAACTACAAGATGAGGAGTACGATTGTCAAAGAAGACAATATGTCGGAAAATGAGTTTGTCCAGCCACAATAAAGACCGTGCGGTTGGGATCTTGTACAATTTCTAATGAAGGTCCTATCCTCTCCTCACAACCATCTCTTTGTTTTATAATAGATGTGTATTTAGGACCTAATAATTACAAAGCCTCTGCTTTAATAGATTCGGGAGCCTCGGCTTGTTTTTTAGATGAAGAATTTGCTAAAAGCCATAGGATACAAATAGTACAAAAATCTAAACCCATACACGAAGAAGTCATAGATGGTTGCCTTTTATCTTCTGGAGATGTTACTTATGAAACACTTCTTGTGGATGTAGTAGTAAATGGGTATAATGGTTGCATAATTTTCAACATAATTAGATCTCTTTCTATTCCAGTTATTCTAGATCTATCATGGTTAGAAAAACACAATCCTCAAATAGATTGGATTTCTCGTACTCTGAACTTTTCTAAAAGTATAGCTAATAATATAGTTAATCAAGTAAGAAATCATAAGTCTAATAGAATTGAACCTGCGTTTGTAGGTGCAAGAGCTTTCTTGCATGCTGCAGAAGAAGGATCACCTTTTGTCATTTATGCTACACCTATTTTCAATGATGGAAAGACTTCAAGTAGCATTCTAAATCAGTATCAAGATTATCAAGACATTTTCAAGAAAAAGAATGCAGATATTCTTCCAGAGCATCGTCCATATGATTGTTCAATCAACCTTAAAGAAAGAACTCAGCCACCATTTAGACCAATCTACAGTTTATCACAAGATGAATTGGTTGAATTCAAGGCGTATATTGATGAAAATTTGGCCAAGAAATTCATACGCCATTCTAAATCTCTAGCAGGAGCTCTAATTCTATTTGTGAAGAAAAAAGATGGATCATTGCGGATATATGTTCACTATCGACGACTCAACAAGATCACAATCAAGAACAGATATCTATTACCTCTGATATCAGGACTCCTTGACTAGTTCAATCAAGCTAAGATCTATACAAAAATAGATCTAAGAAGAGCATACAATCTAATATGCATCAAAGAAGGAGATGAATGGAAAACTATATTTCAAACCAGATACGGACATTTTAAATATAATGTCATGCCTTTTGGACTTACGAATACACCAGCTGCTTTTCAACATTTCATGAATGATGTTTTTTGTGAGTTCTTAGATAATTTTGTCGTCTGCTACCTAGACGATATTTTGATATATTCTAAGAACGTAGAAGAACATGAAATATATGTTTGTCAGGTATTACAAAAATTTAGAGATGCAAGATTGTATGCCAAGATAAAAAAGTGTATATTTTATACTACTCAAGTTAATTTCTTAGGATACATCATTTCAAATGATGGTCTCATGATGGATTCTAAGAAAGTCTAGACAATCATGAATTGGAAGATTTCAAAGACAGTAAGAGATGTCCAATACTTTTTGGGATTTGCCAATTATTATCGGATTTTCATCAAAGACTTCTCTCGAGTTACGGCTCTACTTACACGCTTGACTTATAAAGACAAATTCCAATGGAATCAAGAAGCAGAAGCAGCATTTGAAGCTTTGAAGACATCGTTTGTTTCTGCATCAATCTTGTATCGTGTAGATTTTTCCAAGGCATTTTTTATGAAAACAAATGCATCAAAAATTTGCCTTGGGTGCGGTTGTATCACAAATGGGAACAGATGACAAACTTCATCTAGTAGCTTTTCATTCAAGAAAATTCTCAGCAGCCGAGATCAATTATGAGATCCACGACAAAGAACTTCTTGCAATCGTGGATTCTTTTTAAGAATGGTGTCATTATCTAGAAGGCGCTTTGAGTCCGATCATCGTATATTTGGATCACAAGAATCTCAAGTATTTCATGTCGACACGTGTGTTGAATCGTCGTCAAGCTCGTTGGAATATGTCTTTGTCAAGATTCGAATTCATTATCACTTATCGGCCAAGAAAATAACAAGGTTTGTCTGATGTCCTTGCTATACATTCTTATTTTGCACCAAAAGAAACTAGAGCAGTTTTAAAACTAGAGCAGTTTTAAAACTAGAGCAGTTTTGAAACTAGAGCAATTTTATCTTCGAGCAATAAAATCAACATTGACTGTTGATTCAACTTTTTTCAAGCAAATTGAATCAAATATGTTCTCAGACCCTCTTATTCATGATATCAAGAATAATTCTTCAAAGTCTCATGATGCTTCTAAATTCGAGTTCAAGAACAATCTACTATATTTTGAAGGACGTTTATATGTTCTAGAAGAAGAAGCACGTTTACATATTCTTCAAGCACGTCATGATTTTCTAGCAATAGGATATTTTGGATACAACAAGACTTTGAAACTTATATTAAGAGATTTTTGGTGGCCTCAAATGTGGAAGGCAGTCAAAGACTTTGTACAATCATGTGATATCTGCTCAAGATCAAAGACTCCTCGTCATCGACCTTTTGGGCTTCTTCAGCCATTACCTATTCTAAAACAACCATGGTCTTCTGTTTCTATGGATTTCATCATAGATCTTCCAAGCTCAAGATCTTATGACTCAATATTTGTGATAGTAGATCAATTCACCAAGATGGCACATTTTGTGCCATGCACAAAATCTATCATAGGTGAAGAAACAGCTAAGCTTTTCATTGATAATATCTATTGCTATCATGGATTACCTAAGGATATTATATCGGATAGGGGAACTCAATTTATGTCAAGATTTTGGAAAATTCTTTTCAAAATCTTAAAAGTGGACATAAAGTTATCTTCAGCTTTTCATCTTCAAACTGATAGACAAACAAAGCGCATGAACCAAGTCTTAGAGCAATATTTAAGGTGTACCATCAACTACCAACAAGATGATTGGATAGCTCTTTTGCCATTGGCAGAATTTGCTTATAATAATACGATACATTTTTCTATACAACAAACACCTTTCTTTGCCAATTATGGTTATCATCCATGACTTGATGCTTTTGACTTTTCAAAAGTTGATAATCTAGTAGCAGAAGATTTGGCAAATCATTTGTCAAAGCTACATGCAATAATGAAGGTGCAATTAAAAGAAGCTCAAGAACGACAAAAAATAAATGCAGATGCGTATCGCAAGAACAACCACAATTCAACGTGGGGGACAAGGTATGGTTACTTCATCGCAATATCAAGACTACTCGTCCTTGTGATAAGTTGGACTATCGTAGGCTTGGACCTTTTCCTATATCTGAACAAATCAATCTAGTTGCATATCGATTACATCTACCGGAGTCCATGAAGATCCATCTGATATTCTACGTATCACTACTAGAGCCATACAAGACAATGGATATATAAGACAAAAGACAAATGCCACTACCTCCTGTAGAAATGGACAACGATTACCCTCCTTTAAACTGATATTGTCTTATTGTAGATTCTTTTTTTTTTTTTTTTAGAATGGCTGGAGGTCAAGACATTAATATGATTGAATCTTTTAAATCCAAGTTAGACGTCATTATAAGTGCTCTTATTACTTTATCTGCTAGGACTACGAAATTTGAAGGAGTTGTTGCAAAACTTTGTAACAATGCAACATTTAGAGTGCCACAATCTATACTACATCCACTTTCAACTTTTACACTTGAGAATATAGTACTATCTATGCTATGCCAAGAAAATCCACTTATTCAACAATATAAGGAGCCTCGAGTTAGTCTTTTAGAAAAATATGATGGTATGCGTTCAAAGTTTTGAGGATTTGTCAACCAAATTCGATTAATAATAGTCTTACAACTTGATACTTATTTGACAGAAGAATCATGGATTGGATTATTTGGCACCTTGCTTACGGAACAAGCATTATTATGGTTTGTTCCCTTATTTGAAAAAAAATCACCAGTTTTAGTTAACTTTGAAATTTTCATAAAAGCATTTAGAGAATATGACAAGGCTTGTTTGGCAACAGCTAAGATCTAAGCATTATGTCAAAGGACATACTGTGCATCAATCTATACATCCAATTTTAGAACATTAGCATGCGACATCAATTGAGATGAAGAAATCGTAATGAGACAATTTTATTAGAAATTAAGAGGTGATATGAAGGATTTTTTATTGTTGCTTTTAGATCCATAATTATTCAATGAAACCATTATCAAGTCGTAAAATATAATAATTGATTATTTTAATGTTGACAAAATGAATGTTCACGGGCTTCAATAAGACAACATATAATCTGACATATCTGTGCTATATCAAAAAGTATTTTGAATTTACACTCAAAAATAGAAGATATGCAACTTGATGTAGTACGATTTAAATCTCTTAGTCCTCAAAAAAAAGAAGCATTGGATGGAAGAAGGTCTATGCCTATATTGTAGCAAAAAAGGCCATAAGGTTGGCAATTGCCTAAAGAAACAAAATTGATACATTATCAAAATCAAAAGCACAATGATTTAGAAAAGCGATAATGTTTAGTCATAGTAAGGACTATGCGGGTGAACAATCCAATATTACAAAACTATTCATGTTCCTCTCTTTCTACTCAATCTGCTTGTTGTTTTATAATTCCTTTGTATTTTGGCCCTCAAAAGCTTTAGACAACCACTTTGTTAGATTCAGAGGCATTTGCTTGTGTCATAGATAAGACATTCACTAAGCTTCATAAAATCCCTTTAATACAAAAATCTAAACCTATTCATATAGATGTAATAGATAGACAACCCTTATCCTCTAATAGTGTCACCTATGAAACCATGCCTATAGAAGTGTTGTTCAAAGATCATAGAAGTTAGATTGTATTCAATATTATTAAGACTCCTTCAAATCCTATTATTCTTGAGCTATCTTGGTTAAAAAAGCATAATCCATCTATAGATAAGAGGTCGTAAAGAATAACATTTTTTATAGAGATTCCTGCAAAAAAATTTGTAAGGAGCCACAAATTGGTAGACCTTTATTTGTTGGAGCAAGGACTTTTATAAGAATGGCTAAAGTAGGTACACTATTTTTTATTTATGCAACTCCAATCAAAGAAGATATGACTTCATTGGCAAGTATTTCAAAGTAATATAATGAATTTTAAGATATTTTATAGAAAAAAAAATGCTGATATTTTGCCAAAGCACCGACCATATAATTGTACTATAGATCTTTTGAAAAGAACGCAACTACTTTTTGGCCCAATTTATAATCTTTTTCAAAATGAGCTTTCAATATTCACAGATTATATTAATAAAAATCTTTAAAAAATTGAATAAGATAACAGTGAAAAATCATTACCCACTACTGTTAATTTCAAAACTTTTAGAACGACTTAGCGAAGTCAAGATCTATACTAATATAGATCTCTATGGAGCATATAACGTGGTATAGATTAAGAAAGGAGATGAATAGAAGACCACATTTTGGTTAAGGTATGGACATTTTGAATACAATGTCATATCCTTTGAACTAATAAATGCACCCGCTACCTTTCAACATTTAATAAACAACATCTTTTAAGAATACTTAGACAAATTTGTGGAGATCTATTTTGATGACATCTTGATCTACTCAAAAAAATTAGAGGAACACAAGGGGCATATCTAGTTGATATTACAAAAGCTGTGAGATACAAATTTATATACCAAATGAGAGAAATGTGTATTTCATCAATCTAAGATGAAATTTTTGGAATACATCGTATCTATTGAGGATTTGATAATAGATCTTAAGAATATAAAGACAGTTATGCAATGGACCATTCAAAAGATTGTGAGAGATGTACAATGTTTTTTTGGATTTACTAACTTCTATCCAATCTTCATAAAAAATTATTCTCAAGTTGCTATCTTTCTTACTCGACTAACATATAAAGACAAGTTAGAATAGGGGCTTCAAGTGGAGAAGGCATTCTAAGACTTCAAGATGGCATTTATTACAACTTCAATATTGGTGTATCCAAACTTTATAAAGGCATTCTATATGGAAACTGATACTTTGGATTTTATACTAGAGGCCGTACTTTCATAAATAGATATAGTCAATAAATTCCATCCTATTATATTTTACTCTCAAAAATTCTTTGTTGCTGAAATTAATTATGAAATCTATAATAAGAAATTTTTTGCTATTATAGATTCTTTTTAAAAATGGCATCATTTTCTTAAAAGAACAATGCATCTTATGACTGTATATATAGATCACAAGAACTTGAAATATTTTATGTCAACTTAGGTTCTTAATCATGACTAAGCTTAATGAAATATGTTATTATCTTGAATTGACTTTGTTATTACTTATTGCCTTGGAAAGCAATAAAGATTGTGTGATGCTCTATCCAAAAGATCATATCTTATACCAAGGATAGGAGAGATAATATTTGATCAACAATATACAACTTTGTTGTAATCAGAGCAATTCTGTCTTTATGACACTATTACATTGGTGCCTATTGATTCTAGTTTTTTCAATAAGGTAGATGCTACAACCACTAATGATGTTTTGGCCTTTGATATCAAATGCTTGAAAAAAAATGTTGATAAGTTCAAATTTAAGGAAGACCTTTTATACTTTGAAAAATATTTGTATATCCTAAAAAGACCAATACAACTGTGCGTTCTTTAATCTTATTATGATTTTCCTTGTTTTGGATCAGTTTGGATTTAACAAGATCTTGGAATTTATTTCTTGAGATTTTTGGACAACCCTTACTTATTCCAAGACGGTTATAGTCTTTGATCTTGATGGATTTTATTATAGATCTATTGCCATTCAATTCATTTAATAATATCTTTGTAGTAGTTGATTGACTCACAAAGATGGCTCATATCATTCCTTACAAAAAAATTGTGTCTAATAAAGAAATGGCAAGACTCTTTCTTGATAATATATATTGATATCATGGCCTACCAGATGATATTATATTTGATCAAGGATCCTAGTTCATATCTAAGTTTTAAAAATATCTTTTTAAAATATTGAAGGTGGATATTAAACTTTCTTTGGCTTTTCATTCTCAAACTAACAATCAAAGAGAGTGAGTTAATCAAATTTTGGAGTAATATTTATGATGCAGTATTAATTATTAACAAGATGATTGGATCTTATATCTACTATTAGCGGAATTTATATATTATAATATTATTCATACTTCAATTCAATAAATATTATTTTACTCTAATTATGGATATCATCTAAAGCTTAATCTATAAAGTATGTCAAAGAATAATAATCCAACGGTTAAAGGATTTATAAAGCAGCTATTGTAACATCAAACAACCTTAAAGCTTCAATTGCAAATAGCTCAAGATGCTTACAAAGCATTTGTAATTAAATTTAAGAATCAATCACTTTTTTTTTATATTAGAGATAAGATATAGCTTCTTCAATGGAACATCAAGATCAAATGGCCATACGATAAATTGGACTATCAAAGGTTCGGACCATTTTCTATCCAAAAGTAAATCAATTCAATAGCATATCGTTTGAAATTACCATCTATTATGAAGATACATCTAGTTTTTCATGTCTCTCTTTTAAAACCTTATAGGAAGTTGTATATTCTAGAAAGAATATAATAATTGCCGCCTAGTATCAAAATTGAAGACCATAAAGAATATGAGGTTGAAAAGATACTTGATTTATGGTGAAGGTGGGACAAATTGGAATATCTTATTTATTTCATCAACTCTATTTCCACAAATCCAAACATATTTGATGATAATTCCTTAATGAAGATTGGATTTTAAGAATACTCATAAAGAAGGGGAGAGTTAAACTAAAGCCTTCATTTGTATATAGCCATCTATTCCAAACTCTCTAAATTTATGACCAACTATTTCTTCAGTAATTTTTAAATCAACAGAATCTTTTTTGTTATAAAACCTATATTAAACCTTTAATTGAGACGTGCATTGAACAAGATCTTCAATTGAGTAAAGCAACGACAATATATTTCAACGCCAAGTATGACCTTGGTTGGAGCCATTAGGAGCAAGATCCAACCATGTAAGTCTCAATTCTAATGCTTGAGCTTTAGTAATATTACTTGAGCTCAAAAAGATGAATCTTTTTAGTCTTAAGATCTTGTTTGGAGGATGTTTTAAAAGTCACAATGAAGATCAGATTCTTTGATAGAATATTTCAATAATAGAGGTAATAGCACAAGGCTATATGTGATTTCTCTGAGGACCAATAGAATCTATTGTCCAAGAATGGAAAATAAAAGATTGATATCCAAAGAAGGTTAGTTGTAAACCAAGGTTGAAATCAAATTCCAAGATATAAAACCATATGCCTATGGTAGATAGAAGGTTCTTTGGTTGACTAGAAAGTGGAATTAGAAAGTAAACTTGATAGGATTTCTTTGAGCATTAGTTTTAAGGTTTTTGAGTTTGTAATGACTTTGTAAGAGCTTTGCAAAGTCAAAGTTCTATTCAAGTGACTCTGATTATTGAAAAATAAAGTAAATTTATATTTTAAAAAATTTTGTGAATGTTATAGCAAATCTATAAGTGTAAATTTGTGAGTTTATAAATATAATGTCTATTATGAATTTTATGAATTTTAGCTTAATTGGATGGGTATATCAAAGATTATTGGAATTTAAGTGAATTAAAATTTTAAAAATTGGATTTTGAGGGTTAGTATAGATTTCCATGATCTTAAGCAATTTGCCAATTAGATTGGATTGGTTCTTTTTAGAACTAATAGTTGATTTAATTTTTAATATTATTATAAAATTTTTGAATGTACAAACAATAAAAAAAAGAGCTATTGATGTTGGAAGAGTGACATCAAGGTTGAAAAAGAAGAATGACCAACACCTAAGTGAATTAGAAGCTTTTTTTTTCAATTTGTAAAATCAAATTTTTTTAATTTTTTACATAATTGTTATTAATTAGTAGATTAAAAAGTGTATAAATTTTAAATGAAGATCAATGGTTAATTTAATACTTTATGAGATTTTAAATCTATTATTTGATTTGATCAAGGTTTTATTAGGATTTACTTATAATTTCTTTAGGATTTTATTGAAGTTGGTTAAGATTTGATAATAATTTATTTAGAATATCTTTTAAATTTTATTAGGGATTTATTAGGATTTACTTAAGATTTCTTTAAGATTTCATTAAGGTTGTTTAAAATTTCATTAGAATTTATTTAGAATTTTTTAAAGATTTTTTTAAGATATTTTAAGATTTAATTAGGATTTATTTAAAATTTCTTTAGGATTTTATTAGAGTTATTAAGATTGTATTAGAATTTTATTAGAATTTTATAAAGATTTGATTAGGTTTTAATTAAAATTATTAGAACTTATTTAGAATTTGATTAAAATCTGATTAGGATTTGATTAGGATTTGATTAAGGTTTTTTTGGGATTTTATTAGAATTTGATTAAAATTCAA
Source organism: Physcomitrellopsis africana (assembly GCA_036785485.1). NCBI lineage: Eukaryota > Viridiplantae > Streptophyta > Bryopsida > Funariales > Funariaceae > Physcomitrellopsis > Physcomitrellopsis africana. The sequence continues at coordinate 31,873 of JAWRVF010000853.1, forward strand.
TTAGGATATATTTAAGATTTCTTTAAGATTTTTTAATATTTTTTTTAAGGTTTTTTTAATAAATTCTTTAATGATTTTTTAGAATTTTTTAAGATTTCTTTATGATTTTTTCAGAATCTCTTTATGATTTCTTTAAAGTTTCTTTATGATTTTATTAGGATTTTATTAGGATTTTTTTATGATTCTTTTAAGATTTCTTTATGATTCTTTTAAGATTTCTTTAAAATTATTTTAAGATTTAATTAGAATTATTAAATATTTAATTAGAATATTTTTAGATTTTTAGAATTATTAGGTTCTTAGTTAATTATAAAATAAAAATTTACTTTTTACAGTCAAGTGTCGAATGCATTTTTAAATAAGACAATACATAATACAACATAAATGATAAACTTGATAAGAAAGTTTGAAGTGGAAGATATTGGATTTTATTTATTCTTATTTGAATTTGATAGAGAAAGAAGGCAAGAAGGTTGAAATTAGAACTTCAATAGGAGCTTCAAATGATTATATAAGTAGAGCTTCTATTGGATAATTTCAAGCATTCAAATTATCTATAATACAACAACAATGTAATGATTGCAAGGAGGCTTTAGTAACCAAATCATTATAAGCAATGATTAATAACATTGAGCAATTCAATAGAAAGAATATTTCAAAATATTTAAGATGTTGTATGTTGGAAATGGAATTGAATCATGTTTCCAAAAAAAAAATGATTGAGTTATTTGAATTTGCCACAATATTGGAGTGTGAGTCCTACCAATGAATCTTAATTGGTGGATTAATTAAAATGATAGTTTTTAAATTATTTAAATATTAAAATATTAGAATTAAATATTCTATTTTATTATTTAAGTATTCATTAGAATTTAAAAGATTTCATAAGTTACAAGATTCTTATTAAAAAAAAGTCATAAAAATAAAGTCTTAATAAGTCTTAAAGGTAATTATTTTAGTTGATTTAGTATTTTTTTAATTATAAAAATTAGTATTTAATTACTAAGACCAAAATCTACATTGGCCTTTTATCTAAATTTATTACTTATTAAAAATCTGTAAATATAATTTAGTAGATAGAAGAAGCATGCAAAAAAAAACCTCATATTTTTTTAATTATTTATGTAGAAAATAGGATTTTTAGTTGATTTAAATTAATTGTATTATTATAAAAAATCATCAAGGTAGAATAAAATAACATCAAATTGATATTATCATCTTAAAAATATTATAAAGATTTTTAGAATTTATTTAGAATTATTTATAATTTATTTATAATTTTTTAGGAATTTTTAGAGTAATTTTTGAGACTTTGATAAAAATAAGTTTTATCACCTTGGGAGCCATTATGAGGAAATGGAGTAAGATTTGAGGGCCATACAAGGTTTGTAGCCTAATTGAATATTTTTGAAGACCATGGTGAAGTTAAAAATGTAAAAATATTAGATCTACTAGTAGAAAATAGGAGGACTAGCAGCTAATATAGTACTTATAAAAAAAGAGGTGCACAAGTCTCATATAAGTTGTAGTACCTTAGATGTAGATAAGGCCTTGTAGTTTCTCTAGGACATTTTTATATACTACTTGTGAGGCTTGGTGAGGTTTGAACTCTTGATCTCTTAACTAAGTTATCTTTAAGATAAAAATTATTAACTTAATTTTTTTATTATTTATCTTTTATCTTTAAACTAACATAAAAAAATTTATACTATCTTGAATTTATATATTTTTTATATCATTGAAAAGATAAAAAAATTACCTATTTAAAAATATAACTTTTATTTTTATTTTTTATTTTTTATTAGATGAAAATTTAATAAATAAATTGTGACTAATTTTATAGTGTGTAATTGCTTAATTGCACATATTTCACTTGTTTTTGTATTTTTTTTCTTCTTTGTTGTTATTTATTGCTCCTTATACTTTATACCACAAATTATAAGCAACTCTTAATTGATGCCATCTTGTAATTTGGGTTGAGGGATGAATTTTATCCTCACACAAAGATAAAAAAATATATATAAGGTCAATGATGGAATATTTTGGAAGTTTGTAGGAGATATTTTTACATACATTAAAGGATGAATATTTCTTGAAAGATACAAATTGGATTACTAAGAACTTATTCTTAAAATGAATTGAGCTACCTAACCAAAATTTGCAAGCTATAAAACTATTAAGGGAATTTGAAAGATAATTTATTTTATTATCAAAGATAAAAAAGTTAATATTAGAACCAAAGAAGGTTGAGTTATTTCTTTGAATTGCTGATAAAAAATCATAAGAAAAATCAAAGATTCTTCTTAAAAACAAAGAAGAAGATGAAGGATTGATAATAAAATAGAGGGATATTAAAGATGTTGTGGAATTGCTTACAAAACAAGAAAAAAAAATGATAGAGTTAATATTCAATGAATAGCATAAGTGTCTAGAATTCAAGTGCCTACTATACAATCAACCATACTTATTTTTCAAATTCTAATGATTACATCAAAAAAAAAAAAAAAAAATTTAAGAGATTATATATAGAATATAAGATCTTCAAATAAAACTTACAAGGCTTGAAGAAAAGACTTCTACAAATAATTCAAAGGCTACTTTAAAATAGAGATATGTGCAAAGATATATTTGATATAATGATATTTTTTAGTCTTAAAAGATTGTGATAAAATCAATGATATAGTACAATAAGGAATTATTTTTGGAAAGGATGGAAAAATAGCATTGAAGGATATTGGAGATCTTTTTGAAACCAACTTTGATAAAAGAAGTATGAAAGCATTGATTCAAAATTATTTGGTAGCACATATGATTACAATATTAGAAGTTACAAGCTATAATATCAAGGTAGATGATGACTTCAACAAAAATATAAAAATAAGTAGATTTTGATTTTCTATCATTTTTATAATGTAAAAAAAAAAAAAATGCTAATGAAAATATTATTAAAGATTATTGCTATAATTCATAGTGCTATAAATTTAAAAGATTTAAAAGATGTTCTTTTAATTCATGCATATATTGTTAAAAGCCAATTTAAAGCTTTGACTGAAGGAAAAAAAAAAAAAAAAAAAAAAAAAAGATTCTATTCATATAAGATAAGGAAATTCTTTTGAAAAGCAAATTTGAAGAAACAAGATTCGTGAGTTGGTTTTATAAAAATTACCTATAGAAGATGCTTCAAAAATATTGAAGATGAAAATAAATAAACAAATAAATAAATAACTTATAAATTATTCTTTGATATTGAAGCAGCAATAGATTTAAAAAAGATGATTGAGAAATATATATTTAATGCTAAGATTGAGTTTATATTAAAAAAATTCTATAGTGTCATATTATATGTTGTCTTGTTTGAAAATACACCAAGGACTTGGTTGTAGAAGGTATACTTATATATTGCAATCAACTAACAACCTAACAATCTTAATATAATTTTAAAAAATTTCTAATTAAACTTTAATCAAATCTTAAGTAAATCTCAATAAATCTTTAATCAAATTTTAATAAAATTCTAATAAAATCCTAATACAATTATAAGTTAAATCCTAAGTCAAATCCTAATCAAATCTTAAATCAAACCTTATTCAAATCCTAAATCAAATCCTAAGTCAAATCTTAATCAAATCCTAAATCAAACCTTAAATCAAACCTTAGTCAAATTTTAATGAAATCTTAATAAAATTCTAATACTCTAATGAAATTTTAATTAAATCCTAATATCTTAATAAAATCTTAATAAAATTCTAATATCCTAATAAATCCTAATGAAGTCTTAATCAAATTTAATAGTAGATTTAATATCTCAATAATTTTAAAATTAAACATTGATCTTTATTCAAAACTTATATATTTTTTGGTATACTAGTTAAAAATAAGTATATAAAATTTGAAGAGAATTGAACATATCAATTAGAAAAAAAAAGCTCCTAATCTTCTCAAATATTGGCCATCCTTCTTCTTTTGTTACAGACATATACTTCGGAAGTTCATAAACCTTTTAGAATATTTTAGAACTTCTTGAGTTAATGAAAGTTGGTTGAAAAGCTTTCTAATTGATAAAAGGAGCTCAAGAAGCTTCCTAGTTGATAGAAGCTACTCAAGAAGCTTTTCAGTTAGTAGAAGCTGTTCAAGAAGCTTTTCAATTGATAGAAGCTGCTCAAGAAGCTTCTTAATTTGATGGAAGCTACTTAAAAAGTATCTTAGATAGGGATATATATGGGAGTTGAGGCTAAAGAGTTCTTTAGTCTTAACAACATATCTTTTGGAATTCTAGCTCACCTTTCTTGGTGTTCTTTGTGTACTCATCTAATTATTTTAAGTTCTTGTTGATTTCTTTCTGAAACCTTATTCTAATTCAAGTCTCTTGCTTTTTATTCTTGTGTCCTTGATAATTTGTCAAGACTACCTTCATCTTAAATATTAGAGCTAGATCCTTCTTATTAGACAGTAGATTAACCTTCTTTATGAAGATATATTAATACTTTAGAAGTCGTAAATTATCCTGTTCTAAACTGATATTTTTTTCATCACAATATTGGAGCTTTGTCCCTCTTGTGAGAGAGTGGATCATTCTTCTTTTTGAAGATCTTAAAGCATTTTAGAGGTTGCAGATTATCATCCTTTAAATTGATATTATCTTTTTATAGATTTTTTTTTTTTTTTTTTTTAAGAATAATTAGAAATGTTAGAAACATATACTTTGGAGGTTCACAAATCTTTTGGAACATTCTAGAAACTTCTTAAATTAATGAAAGTTAGTTGAAAAGCTTTCTAATTGATAAAAGTAGCTTGAGAAGCTTTCTAATTAGTGGAAGAAATTCAAGAAGCTTCCAAGTTGGTAGAAGATGCTCAAGAAGCTTCTTAATTTGATAGAAGCCATTTAAAAAGCATCCTAGACAAGAAAATATGTAGGAATCAAGGCTAAAGAATTCTTCAGTCTTGACAATATATCTCTTGGAATTCTAACTCATCTTTCTTGATATTATTCATGCACTCATTTAGTTAATTCAAGTTCTTGTTGGCTTCTTCTTAAAACCTTGTTCCAGTTCAAGTCTCTTGCTTTGTATTCTTGTGTCTTTGATAGTTTGTTGAGACTAATCTCATTTTCAATATCAAAATTGAATCCTTGTTAGAAAATGGATTACTTCTCTATTCAAAGGTATACCAATATTTTAAAAATTGTAAATTATCCTCCTTTAAATTGATGTTTTCTTCATCATAATATTGGAGCTTTGTTACTTTTGTAAAAGAATAGATCATCTCTCTTTTTAAAGGTCTTAAAGCATTTTAGAAGTTACGGATTATGTTCTTTTAAATTGATATTATTTTCTTATAGATTCATTTCTTCTTTCACTTAGAGCGGCTAGAGGTCAAGACAATAATATGACCAAATCTTCCAAGTCTAAATTAGATACTATTATAAGTGTTCTTACCATGTTATTTGCTAAGACTATAGAAATTAAAGGAATTTTTGTAAAACTTTGTAACGATGCAATATTTGAAGTGCTACAATTTAGACTACATCCATCTTCAACTTTTCTGCTTGAGGATGCAGTACTATCTATGCTACGCCAAGGAAATCCACCTGTTCAACAATGTAAGGAGTCTTGAGTTAATCTTTCGAAGAAATATGATGGTACGCATATAAAGTTCTGAGGATTTATCAACCAAATTTGATTAATAATGATCCTATAATTGAATACTTATCTGATAGAAGAATCACAAGTTGGATTGGTTGGTACCTTGCTTATAAGACAAGCATTATCATAGTTTGAAAAGAATTCACTAATTTTGAGTAAGTTTGAAGTTTTCATGGAAGTATTTACGGAAGTATTTGGAAAATATGACAAGGCTTATCAGATAAGAGCTAAGATCTAACCATTGCATCAAAGGGCACGTTGTCGGGTAGAGAGAATTCGCCTTGGAAAAACGCCGGGTTCCTAGCTGCTACTAGAACTAGTAGAGAACATGAGAGGAAGCCGTGCAAGTATCTTCTATATTTGTACAATATTTGTTCAAGCTTTCAAATTATACTTGTATTATACTTATACAAGACTTGTATAAATATAAAATATAAACACTTGAATAATACTTATATAAATACTTATATAAAATAATATATAATCCTTGGTATAATACTTATATAAATACTTGTATAAATATTATATATAATACTTATAAAATACTTATATAAATACTTGATATAAATACAAGTATATATATTTATATAAAAGATATAAGCAAAGTGTGTATGTATTCAAGTATACCTCAAAATACAACCGCATATGAGGAATATAAGTTATACAACAAGTTGAAACTAAATAAATCACTAAAAATTCATCCAAAGGTCGAATCAAGCGTGCTTATAGCCTATAGAAAGCTAATAATCCATTGTAAAACATATCAAAATTTCACAAATAGATGATTTACCATTTAAAAGTTATGGCTAAAAGAAGTAGGCGCTAAAATTTCCAAGCAAATGCAAAGGCAGCAAAGCTCCTCTTCACTTCAGCCTTTGTTGTGATCACTTCCCTTCTCCAAATTGGACATGCAATAGCTTTTTAGAAAGCTCACTCCATCATCTAACTTATTCTAAAATTTTGCATGCATGCCTCTCAAACTCCAGATTTTGTAGCTAGTTGATTCTACTCTTCAAACCCTAGCATTAATTTGCCCTCTTTGATACTTCACGGCTCAAAAAACTTTCATCAAAGCTCCAAATGTATTGATTTTTGTTTTTGTGGAAATCTTACACAAGCTACTATAAGCACCTAAAATATCAAAAAGATTGAAGAGATTGTCCGACTTGGGTGGTTGAACAAAGTCTCTGCCCCTCTTCGTCGGGTGGCAGCAAACCCTTTCCTACTCTCAAGCTCACAACTTTTGCTCTCCAACTCCAAATGCTACAAGAAATGTCTTGATAGAAAGCTTGCACAATTTTCCACACTCTCTATAAATTTCACTAAAAAAGAGTCGAAATCAAACTTGCAGTAGCAGCTCGAAGTTTCTACCCCTCTTCATCGGGTGGCAGCAAACTCTACTCTACTAAAACAAGCATAATGTTTTGCACACAACTCCAAAATAAGCAAGTGAGTAGGTTCTAGAATCCTCACAACTTGCAAAACACACCCTCTAATTTTCATTACAAGCACTTTTATATCCACGGAGCAATCTCTTTCCAAAGTTCACTATTCAAAGCTGCTTCTCCCTCTCGGTCTAGCAAGAGGAGTATATCTCCCTTTCTTTCCATATTAGACTATGAGACGCCCACATGGGCAGCCAAATCCTATTGGATAGGCCTTATTCACCCCATGCTCTTCTTTCTTATCCCTCATAAGGTCCATTCTACCTCAAAAGTCAACAAGAAAGGTAGAACAACCTTTACTTTTTTTCTAATTACAAAAGAGTCTATTCTAGGATATAAATAAGGTAGGAACAAAACAAATAGCCATCTTAATTCACTAACTAAGTGGCTATAATAAATCCTCTCCTTATAATATCTTTTAAAATAACATCTAACACTCACACATATATTAACAATAGATACAAGATTTTTAATATTTTTATACACTGCACGTAAATACAGTATGACAACGTTCTATATTAATCTATACATCCAATTTTAAGCAATTAGCATATGACATCAATTGGAATAAAAAAATCCTAATGAACCAATTCTATTAGGAAATAAGAGATGATGTGAAGGATTTGTTATTGCAGCTTCTAGATCTACAATTGCTCAATGAAGCCATTAGCTAAGTTATAAAATCTAATAATTAACTATTTCAATGTCATTAAGATCAATATTTATTGGTTTTAGTAAGACAACATACAATCCAATATATTCTTGCTATATCAATAAATATTCTAAATTCACATTCAGAAGTAAAAGACATGTAACTTGATGTAGTATATTTTAAACTTCTTAGTTTATAAGAAAAAAAATATAAGATGAAAGAAGGTCTATACTTGTATTGTGGTGAGGAAGGCCATAAGATTCGCAATTGCTCAAAGAAACAAAATTGATACATTACCAAAATCAGGAATACAATTATTAAGGAAAACAACAATAATCAGCCATAATAGGGACCATGGAATTAGATAATCCAACATTACAAAATTATTCAAGTTCCTCTCTTTTTGCTCAACTTGCTTATTGTTTTACAATTCTTTTGTGTTTTGGCCCTCAAAAGCTTTAGACAATCGCCTTATTAGATTTGAAGGCATCTACTTGTTTCATAGATGAGGCATTTATTAAGCTTCATAAAATTCTTCTAATACGGAAATCCAAACCTATTCATGTAGAGGTAATAGATGGACAACTCTTATCCTTTGGTAGTGTCACCTATGAAACCATGCCTATACGAGTATTATTTAAAGATCATAGCAGCCAAATTATATTCAATGTTATTTTGGCTATTTTAAATTTTATTATTCTCGGACTATCTTAATTGGAAAAGCATAATCCGTCTATAGATTGGAAATTATAAAGAATAACATTTTCAATAGAAATCCTTGCAAAAAACGTTTTTATAAAAAATCATAAATTAATAACCTTTTGTTTATTATTAGAACAAAGACTTTTATAAGATTGGTTGAAAAAAATATACTATTTATTATTTATGTGATTTCAATTAAAGAAGATATTACTTCATAGGCAAGTATTCTAAAATAATATAACAAATTTTAAGATGTTTTTTAGAAAAAAAATACTAATATATTATTAAAGCACCGACCATACAATTGTACTAAAGATCTTCTGAAAAAAATGCAACCACTTTTTGGTCCAATCTATAATCTTTTTCAAAACAAGTTTTCAACATTTACAGATTAAATTGATAAAAACCTTGCAAAAAACTTTATCAGGCATTCAAAGTCTCCAGCAAGTGTACTTATACTTTTTGTGAAGAAGAAAGATGATTCCTTGCATATGTGTGTTGATTATTGGAAATTGAATAAGATAACAATGAAGAATTGTTATCCACTACCAATAATCTCAAGACTTTTGGAACAACTTGGCCAAGCTAAGATCTATACTAAGATAGATCTTTATAAAGCATACAACTTGGTATAGATCAAGGAGGGAGATGAATAGAAGATTATATTTTGGATAAGGTATGGACATTTTGAATATAATGTCATATCCTTTGATTTAACAAATGAACCTTCTATCTTTTAGTATTTAATGATTGACATCTTTCGAGAGCATTTAAAGAAGTTTGAGGTGATCTATCTTCATGACATCTTGATCTATTCAAAAAATTTGAAAGAACATGAGAGATATGTCAAGTTGGTATTAAAAAAGTTGCAAGATGCAAGTTTGTATACCAAACCAGAAAAATACATATTTCATCAATCTAAGATGGAATTTTTGGGATACATTGTATCTACTAAAGATTTGACAATAGATTCTAAGAAGGTAGAGACAATTATGTAATGGGCCATTATGAAGATTATGAAAGACGTATAATATTTTCTTGGATTTGCTAACTTCTATCAAATCTTAATCAAAAATTATTCTCAAGTTACCATTCTTCTCACTCGATTGGTATGTAAGGATAAACTAGAATAGAAGCCTCAAGCGAAGAAGATGTTTCAAGACCTCAAGATGGCATTTATTACAACCTCAATCTTGGCACATCTAGACTTTACAAAAATATTCTATATGAAGACTAATGCTTTGGATTTTGTACTAAGGGCCATACTTTCATAAATAGATATAGACGATAAATTCTATTCTATTATATTTTATTCTCAAAATTTTTTTATTATCTAAATTAATTATAGAATCTATAATAAAGAGCTTCTTGCTATTCTAGATTTTTTTTAAGAATGGTGTCATTTTCTTGAAGGAGCAATGCATCTTGTGACTATGTATGTAGATTATAAGAACTTAAAATATTTTATATCAACTCAGGTTCTTAATCATTGTCAAGTTTAAAAAAATATGTCACTATCTCAATTTAACTTTCTTATCACTTATTGATCTAGGAAGCAAGAAGGATTGTCTAATACTTTATTGAAGAGATCATATCTTCTACCAAGAACAAGAGAGCCAGCATTTGATCAACAATATGCAACTTTCCTAAAGCCAGTGTTGTGTTGTGATTTGGCTATCATATGAAAATATTGTACATATATATTTAATATATGATTTATTACATAGCTAAATAAAAGCCATATCAATGGCTTTTATTGATTATAAGATGTGATTAGATTGTTAATTTAGAAAGAATCTATGTAAAAATATTATTGTTGAGGTTTATACAATCTTTTTTTTTTTTTTGGTAGTGACTTTTGAGGTTGATTCTATATCAATAGTAACTTTTATATATCTTAAGTCACCTTTGTTAGATATTAGTGATCCTTTAGATCTTATTTATTTCTTTTATTTGGTGTTTAGAATACATATTATGTAAATCTTATAAAAAAAAGAATTGGAAAGGGATTTTTAATATGAAAAGGAGTAATTAAGCCATCCATGTAAATGAATGGAGATAGATGATAGAAGTCTCTATTCCTGTTGGCCAAAAATCATATCCAAAGGACTTTAAGGAGGCTACTTGAGGACTTATTAGGAATTAGGATTTGTTTTTCAAAAGGATTCAAACATCAAAGGCTAGGATTAGAAAGTTTGGATTTTTGAATATGATTTTGGTACAAATTTTAGATGATTTGGACTTTTTGTGAAGGAGATATAGGTGCACAAAGTTAAGGTGTTGAAATTGTATCTATTGTTACTCTTTTGAATATAACTTGCGCATACAAAAAGCAATAGAAGATCAGCAACTGAGATTGTAAAGATTACTTTCTTAGCTACACTTTTTATATTTAATTTGATAAAATCTAAGCTAGGATGAAGGAGATATTAGAAGTTGAAATTAGTGCTTATAAGCTAAGTGTAGCTAGTGACCCTGCTTAACTAGTGGTTATATTTTGAGCTATATCTTTGACAATTTCATAAATTTTTAGGTCAAAATTTTTAGAAGTGTATATATTCATGTCACAAGACTATATACAAAAATTTTGTAGTATTAGGATTTTGGATTTGTGAGATATGAGGAAAATAGTACTTAGATGTCTCTAAGCTAGGATTAAGTACTTGCTAGGATTTTTAAGATATTGAACGATTGGAAGCAAATTTATGATTGATTTTTTTTTACAATAAAATTTAAGAGTACTACCTAGACTTTGGAGAATTTTTTTTAAAAAACTAAATAGCTAGATTAAAAGTTATTAAACTCTAAAATTTGGAAAGAAATAAGTCATTACAAGTGAATAAGGTATTGAAGGGTTTTGTAGCAATTTGAATCTTTTTGTACAATTCTACTTAAATACAATAGGATTTATCAATATAATTTTTTTTTATAATATTATTATATTATTATTTTTTTTTATGAACAATAAATCACTTATTAGACTCTTGCCAATAAGTTTCAAATAAATTCTCCTAAGCTACGTATTAAGTATATTCCTAGATAAAAGATCATACTATATGACACCAAAGCAATTTCATCTTTGTGCCACTATTACAATGGCACCTATTGATACTAGTTTCTTCAATGAGATACATGTTGCAACTACTAATAATGCTTTGGCCCTTGATATCAAGCTTTGTTTGAAAAAAAATGCTGACAAGTTCAAAATTAAAAAAGACCTTTTATACTTTGAAGAACATTTGTATATCTCAAAAGAGCCAACACAGTTGCACATTCTTCAATCTCGCCATGATTTTCTAGCTATGGATCATTTTGAATTTAACAAGACTTTGGAACTTATTTTTTGTGATTTTCAATGGCTTCAAATGTGGAAGGTGGTGAAGAACTTTGTACTCTCTTGCGACACTTGTTCAAGATCTAAAAATCCTCAACATTGCACTTATACACTCTTACAATCCTTGCCTATTCCAAGACAGCCATGGTCTTCTATCTTGATGGATTTCATTATAGATCTATTGCCATTCAATTCATTAGACAACATCCTTGTGGTTGTTGATTGACTCACAAAGATGGCTCATTTCATTCTTTGCAAGAAAATTGCATCTAGTGAAGAAATAGTAAGGCTCTTTCTTGACAATATATATTGATATCATGGCTTATCAAATGATATTATATTCAATTGAGAATCCCAGTTCATATCTAAGTTTTAGAGATGTCTTTTTGGAATATTAAAGGTAGATATTAAACTTTCTTCTGCTTTCCACCCTCAAACTCATAGCCAAAAAAAATAAGTTAATCAAGTTTTGGAGTAATATTTACAATGCAACATCAACTATCAATAAGATGATTAGATCTTGTATCTACTATTAGCAAGATTTGTATATAATAATATTGTTCATGCTTCAACTTAGCAAATATAATTTTATTCTAACTATGGATATTACTTGAAGCTTGATCTATTGGATACGCCAAAGAACAACAATCTAGTAATTGAAGGATTTGAAAAGCATCTATAGCAACACTAAACAATCTTAAAACTTCAATTGCAAGTAGCTTAAGATGCTTATAAGGAATCTCCAAATAAATTCAAAAATAAACTATTTTCTTTTTATATTAAAAATAAAATATGGCTTTTTTGATAAAATATCAAGATCAAACAAACATGTAATAAGTTTCATTAATGAAGACTAGGAACCTTTTCTATCCAAAAGCAAATTAATCTAGTAGCATATTGCTTGGAATTACCATCTTTTATAAAAGTACATCCAATTTTTCATATCTCTCTTTTAAAACCTTATAGAAAGTTGCATATTCCAAAAAGAATACAACAATCATTGTCTAGTATCAAAATCAAAGACCATGAAGAATATAAGGTTGAAAAGATACTTAATTCACAACAAAGATAGAGTAAATTGGAATATCTTGCTCATTGGCGAGGCTATAATATTAATGAGCGCATATGAGAATCGACCAAAAATCTTGTCAATGTACCTCAAAAGATACAAGAATTTCATTGAATCTATTTCTACAAATCCAAATGTGTTTATTAATAATTTTTTGGTAAAGATTAGATTCAAGGAATATTCATAAGAGAGGAAAAGTTAAACTAAAGCCTTCATCGATATATAATCATTTATTCCAAGATAGAATAGAATAGTAGAAATAAGTCAGTTATCATATCAAACCTTCAAGTATTGAAAGAACAAGATTTAGAAGATTCATTTGTTATGCAAGCTTTGAACAAATTAGTACAATTTTTATAGCCTTTAATTGAGCAAAGTGAGGATGATACATTTCAACACCAAGTACCACCTTGGTTCGAGCTATTAGGAATAAAATCCAACCATGCAAATTTTGATTCTAAAACTTGAGCTTTAATGATATTGCTTAAGCTTAGAAAGAAAAATCTTTCAAAGTCTAAGATTTTATTTGGAAGATGTTTTGAAGGCCGCAATGAAGATTAGATCTTTTGATGGGATGTTTTAACAATGAAAGTATTAGTTCAAGGCCATAGGTAATTTTTTCAAGGTTCGATAGAATCTATTATCTAAGAATAGAAAACATGATATATAGTTTCATTAATATAATGTATTCTTGATTTTTTTACATATATAGATAGACTTTCAAAGATGTGAGCTCTTCTTGGAACTTGTTGCTAGAGAAGGGGGTGATGTTAAGAACATACACTTCAAAAATTTACAGAATCTTCTAGAATATTTTAGAAGTTTTTTGAATTAAAGATAATTGATTGAGAAGCTTTTTAGTTGGTGGAAGTAACTCTAAAAGATTTTTAGTTAGCGGAAGGAGCTCAAGAAGCTTTGAAGTTGATAGAGAGAGCTTAAGAAGCTTCTTAGTTTGATAGAAGCTGCTCAAAAAGTATCCTAGAGAGAACTATATATAAGAATTAAGGCTAAAGAATTCTTCAGTCTTGACAATGCATCTCTTGGAGTTTTAGCTCATCTTTCTTAGTGTTGTTTGTGCACTCATTTAATTAATTTAAGTTCTTGTTGATTTCTTTTTAAAATCTTATCTTAATTTAAGTCTCTTACTCTATATTCTTATATCTTTGACAAGAGGTCAAGATATTAGTATGTTCAAATATTTCGAGTCCAAATTAGATGCCATTATAAGTATTTTTATTATTTTATTTGCTAGGATTGCAGAGATTGAAAGGATTGTTGCAAAACTTCATAATAATATAATATATAGAATACTACAATCTAGACTATATCCACCTTCAACTTCTATACTCAAGGATGTAATACTATCTATGCTATACCAAAATAATCCACATGTTCAATAACATAAGGAGCCTTGAATTAATCTTTCAAAGAAATATGATAATACGCTGTCGTGGTAGAGAGAATTTGCCTCAAGAAAGCATTGGACTTCTGGCTGCCATTAATTACTCAACCAAGATTCAAGTATAATAAAACCTCCAAATTTATATAAAAGAGATCTTTATAGGACTATTACATCCAATATATAAGTCTTATTTCATCAAACCACTCAAAACATAATAAAATATCCTAAAACTCTCATTCCCCCGTAGAAAGGGAATTTTTTTCAAATTTCATTAATTCATAACTTTTAATCTAATTGTTCAAATCCACTTAAAGTTTACATGAAGTATTGATGTATTTGTAACAACTACCACTACATATTTCAATGGTTGATTCATTATCAATCTTTAGATATCGTGAAAATCCTAATAGTAGCTTCAAATCCTTGTTTACAAACACCCATGTACTAAATTCCTCATATCTCACAATCTAAAGGTCCAAATGCTATGAAACTTTGATATATAGCTTTTTAGTATAATAATACACCTTCTTAAAAAGTTTGAGATAAAAATTCATCCAAAAACTTAAGATATGGCAAACCCCATTACTATCAACCAAACGGCCTACTTACTACCTTGGAATTTGATCTGTTGTCTTTGACTCCCAATATCTCCTTCTTTAGAATTCCAAATGTAGTAATTCTTCCACATCAAGTGTAGAGCTTGAAATCAATTCTCTAGCCACACCTCCCAATCTCCAAAAGCATTCATAAAACTCCTTGAATCTTTAGAAGAGTGACAGTAGGTACAATTTGTATACCCTAATTTCAAGCGCCTACTCTTCTCTCATAAAAATTCCAAATCCCTTGATTCTTATACCAAAATTATAGTACAAAAAACAAGCTTTCTAATTCTAATCTTTGAATTTTGAATGGCGTCCCTAAAGTTGCCAAAACCCTTGTTCTTGTTGTAGGTAGCCTCCTCAAAGCCTATTGGGCATGACGATTGACCAATAGGAATGAAGAACTTCACCCCTTGTCTTCATCCATCCACAATTTATCTTCATCCTTCCAAATAGGCCTCTTAGTAGTTTAATTATTCTTCTTTAGGCCCCAATCTTCTCTCAAGGCTTCATACTAAATATTTAGGTTCTATATAATTTAAATCCCATAAGAAACTTTATTTTAGATTTTTACTTAGTTTGGTTATGGTGTTTAAATTATATAAGACCTAAATATTTAATATAAAGCCTTGAGAGGAAATTGGGATCCAAAGAAGAAGAATTAAACTACTAAGAAGCCTATTTGGAAGGATGAAGATAAATTGTGGATGGATGAAGACAAGGGGTGAAGTTCTTCAATCTTATTGATCAATAGTCATATCTAATAGGCTTTGAAGAGGCTGCCCACAACAAGAACAAGGATTTTAGCAATTTCAGGGAGGCCATTCAAAATTCAAAGACTAGGATTAGAAAGCTTATTTTTTGTACTATAATTTTGATATAAGAATCAAGGAATTTGGAATTTTTATAAGGGAGTAGGCGCTTGAAGTTAGGATGTACAAATTGTATCTACTATCACTTTTTTGAGGATTGGAAGAGTTGTACCAAAGCTTTTGGAGATCGAGAGGTGCAATTGGAGAGGTGGTTTCAAGATCTACATTTGATAAGAAAGAATTATTATAATTGAAGTTTTAAAGAAGGAGATATTGGGAGTCAAAGACAATAGATTGAATTTTAAGGCAATAAATAGGCTATTTTGTTGATAGTGATGGGATTTGCCATATCTTAAGCTTTTGGATGAATTTTTATCTAAAAATTTCTAAAAAGATGTATTATTATGCTAAAAAGCTATATATCAAAGTTTCATAGTATTTGGACTTTTATTTTGTGAGATATGAAGAATTTAGTATACAAGTGTTTATAAATAAGGGTTTGAAGCTACTATTAGGATTTTGATGATATCTAAAGATTGGTAATGAATCAATGATTGAAATTTGTGATGTTAGTTGTAAAGAATATATCAGTACTTTATATAAATATTGAATAGATTTGGAAAATTGGATTAAAAGTTATGAATTATTGAAGTTTAGAAAAAATTCCCTTTTTATGAAGAAATGAGGGTTTTGGAGTATTTGTTATATTTTGAGTATTTTGAGGAAATAAGACTTATGTATTAGATATAATAGCCCTATAAAGGAGGCTTTTATATAAATTTAGGGATTTTATTATACTTGAATCTTGGTAGAGTAATTAGTGGCAGCTAGAAGCCCAGCGCTTTCTTAAGGTAGATTCTCTCTTCTACGACAACACGTTCAAAATTCCAAGGATTTATCAATAAAATTTGATTGATAATAGTTCTATAATATAATACTTATTTGATAGAAGAATCATGGATTGAATTGGTTGGCTTCACTAAATATATAAGTATTCAGAATTTGCATTTAGAAATAGAAGATATGTAACTTGATGTAATATGTTTTAAATTTTTTAGTCTATAAGAAAAGAAGTGTCAAATGGAAGAAGGTCTATGCTTGTATTGTTGCAAGAAAGGCCATAAGATTAGCAATTATCCAAAAAAACAAAATTAATACATCACCAAAACTAGGAGTGCAATTATTCAAGAAAACAAAGATGTTTAGTTACAGTAGGGACCTTGCAATTGGACAACTTAACATTCCAAAACTATTTAAGTTCTTCTCTTTCTACTCAACCTATTTATTGTTTTATAAATTCTTTGTGTTTTGGCCCTCAAAAACTTCAGACAATTGCCTTGTTGGATTTGGAGGCATTTGCTTATTTTATAAATGCGGTATTTATTAAGCTTCATAAAATTCCTCTAATATAGAAATCCAAATCTATTCATGTACAGGTAATAGATGGATGATCCTTATCCTTTGGTAGTATCATCCATAAAACCACTCCTGTAAAAGTATTGTTCAAAGATCATAGTAGCCAAATTCTATTTAATGTCATTAAGACTCCTTCAAATCTTGTTATTCTCAGATTGTCTTGGTTGGAAAAATATAATCCATCTATAAATTAGAAGTCATAAAGAATAACATTTTTGATAAAAATCCTTCCAAAAAAAATTCATAAAAAGTCACGAGTTGATAAATCTTTATTTGTTGGAACAAAGGTTTTTATAAGATCAGCCAAAAAAAGTACACTATTTGTTATTTATATAATTCCAATTAAAGAAGATATGACTTCATCTGCAAGTATTCTAGAGCAATATAGCAAATTTTAAGATATTTTTTAAAAACAAAAATATTAATATATTATTAGAGCACCTCCATACGATTATGCTATAGATCTTTAAGAAGGAACGAAACTACTTTTTGGTCCAATCTATAATCTTTTTCAAAATAAACTTTTGGCGTTAAAAGATTATATTGATAAAAACCTTGCAAAAAACTTCATCAAGCATTCAAAGTCTCCAAAACGTATATTTATACTTTTTGTAAAGAAAAAGGATGGTTCCTTGCATATGTGCGTAGATTATTGAGGATTGAATAAGATAATGGTGAAGAATTGTTATCCACTACTATTAATTTCAGGACTTTTAGAACAACTTAGCCAAGTCAAGATCTATACTAAGATAGATCTTTGTAGAACATACAACCTGGTGCAGAGCAAAGAAGAAGATGGATGCAAGATTACTTTTCGAACAAAGTATGGATATTTCAAATATAATGTTATGCCCTTTGAACTAACAAATGTACCTACTATCTTTTAACATTTAATGAATGACATCTTTCAAGAGCACCTATATAAGTTCATGGTGACCTATCTTGATGTCATCTTGATCTACTAAAAAAATTTGGAAAAATATGAGGGGCATGTCAAGTTGGTATTAAAAAAGCTGTGAGATGCAAGTTTATATATCAAATCATAAAAATACATATTTCATCAATCCAAAAATTATCCTCAAATTATTGTTCTTTTTATTAAATTGACATGTAAGAATAAGTTAGAATGGAAGCCTCAAGTAGAGAAGGCATTTCAAAATCTCCAGATATCATTTATTACAACTTCAATCTTAGCACATCTAAATTTTATAAAAGTATTTTATATAGAAATTGATGTTTTGGATTTTGTACTAGGGATTGGACTTTCATAAATAGCTATAGACAATAAATTCCATCTTATTATATTTTATTCTCAAAAAAAATTTATTATCAAAATTAATTATAGAATCCACAATAAAGAGCTTTTTGCTATTATAGATTCTTTTTAAAAATGGCATCATTTTCTTGAAGTAACAATGCATCCTGTGATTATATATACAAATCACAAGAATTTCAAATATTTTATATCAACTTGGATATTTAATCGCCATCTGTTGTTGTCGTTCGTCTCACTTACTCTACCAATACTGCCCAGAGTAAATCTGTAAAGAGGGATTCAAATACAGGGAAAGACTATTTGCATTGAATTAAACTGTTAGACTCACACACCTAACTGCCTTCTGATTACACTAAAACATCCCAATTTTGTTACAATATCTTCCTCCTACTACCAATAACTCTGTTAACAATAAAATATCATAAGCAATAATCCAACTCAAGTATTCACTACCTCTTCTCCTCTCTTTTTTTATGACAATAATATGTAATATTGCGATATCTCAAAACATAGTATAATTATCCTATACTCCAAATACAAGAATACTCCAAAATTGACTATCACTCCTAATAAATCACTTCGCATAATTCAAACTCCACGGACTTCCTCTCGTGGGTCATCCTTGATTCAATACTCAATGTTTTATAGTTTTCTCACATTCATACTCATTCTTTACAAAACATCTCCAATTCTCCACTTCCAATTTTCCACTTATATTTCTCCACTGATATTCTAGCATATCAGTACATCCTCAATCTTTCATTATAAATCAATTCTTTTCTTCATTGCTTCATTACACAACTGCACTTTACAATATTCTGCACTTATCTAATATCCTTCTCTTAAAAAATTAATAAGAGGTAGCACCAAGCTTATCCCAACTCAGCACTATCTCAGTCTGGCCCCTACTCCTACTGTCCGAATCGATTTATACTTACCCCAATCGGTATTAACCGCTACACAACCGACAATGACCACTTTTTCTAACTTCCTCATCCATGCTGCCTTCTAAACTAGCCATTCATCGGCTTCCTGCCTACTCTTAACCCTAAAAACTATGTATTGTAAATTCTAAAATTCCTACCTATTCTACACCATCAAACTTAATAGAATATGTTATTATTTTAAATTAACTTTGTTATCACTTATCGATCTGAAAAGTAACAAGGATTATCTAATATTTTATTATAGAGATCATATCTTCTATCAAAGACAAGAGAGATAGTATTTGATCAATAATATATAATTTTATTGAAGCCGGAGCAATTTCATCTTTGTACCACTATTACAGTAGCACTTATTGATATTAGCTTCTTCAATGAGTTGCGTGTTGCAATTGCTAATGATGCTTTGGCCCTTGATATCAAGCTGAAAGAAAATGTTGATAAGTTCAAAATTAAGGAAGACCTTCTATATTTTGAAGAACATTTGTATATTCCAGAAAGACCAACACTCTTGTACGTTCTTCAATCTTGCTATGATTTTCTAGTTGCGGGTCACTTTAGATTTAATAAGACCTTAGAACTTATTTTCTAAGATTTTTGGTGGCCTCAAATATGGAAGGCAATGAAGGACTTTGTTCTCTCTTGCAACATCTGTTCAAGGTCCAAAAATCCTCAACATTGTTCTTATGGACTCTTACAATCCTTGCTTCTTCCAAGATGGAAATGGTCTTCTATCTTGATGGATTTCATCATAAATTTATTGCCATCTAATTTATTGGACAACATTCTTGTAGTGATTGATCAATTGACAAAGATGGCTAATTTTATTCTTTGCAAGAAGATTGCGTCTAATGAAGAAATGATAAGATTCTTTTTCGATAATATATATTGATATCATAGCCTATCAGATGATATTATATCTAATTAAGGATCCTAGTTCATATCTAAGCTTTTGAGATGTCTTTTTGAAATATTAAAGATAAATATTAAACTTTCTTCGGCTTTCCATCTACAAATTGATGGCCAAATAAAACAAGTCAATCAAGTTTTGGAGCAATATTTACAATGCAATATCAACTATCATAAGATGATTGGATCTTGTATCTACTATTAGCAAAATTTGTATTTAATAATATTGTTCATGCCTCAACTTAGCAAACACCATTTTACTCTAACTATGGATATCACTCAAAGCTTAATCTATGGAGTACACAAAAGAATAATAATCCAACAGCTAAAGGATTTGCAAAGCATCTATAGCAATATCAAACAACCTTAAAGCTTCAATTATAAGCAGCTCAAGATGCTTACAAAGGCATGTGCAAATAAATTCAAAAATCAATTGCCTGCTTTTTATATTAGAAATAAGGTATAGCTTCTTCGACGGAACATCAAGACCAAGCAGCTATGTAATAAGTTTGATTATTGAAAATTAACACTATTTTTTATCTAAAAGTAAATTAATCTAATAACATATCTCTTGGAATTACCATCTTCTGTGAATGTACATCCAATTTTTCATATCTCTTATTTAAAACCTTATAGAGAGTCGCATATTCTAGGAAGAGTACAACAATCGTTGTCTAGTATCAAAATCAAAGACCATAAAGAATACAACATTGAAAAGATACTTAATTTATTACAAAGGTAGAGTAAATTAGAATATCTTGTTCATTGGCAGAGCTATGATATTAATTAGCACACATAGAAACTCTATTTTCACAAATTCAAACATGTTTGATAATAACTTCTTAGTAAAGATTAGATTCAAAGAATACTTATAAGATGAGGAAAGTTAAATTAAAGCCTTCATTAGTATATAGTCATTTGTTCCAAGATAGAATAGAGTGATAGAAGCAAGTCAATCACCATGTCAAACCTTCAAGCATTGAAAAAATAAGATTCAGAAGATTCACTTGTCATGCAAGCTTTGAACAAATTAGTGCAATTTTCATAGCCTTCAATTGAGAAAAGTGTGGATGATACATTTCAATGCCAAATATGACCTTCATTAGAACTATTAAAAATAAGATCCAACTATGCAAGTCTTGATTCTAATGTTTGAGCTTAAGTGATATTGCTTAAGTTTGGAAAGGTGAATTCTTCAAAGCTTGAAACCTTATTTAGAAGATGTTTTAAAGGCTATAATAAAGATGAGATCCTTCGATGGAATGTTTCAACAATGGAGGTACTAGCTCAAGGCCATAGGTGATTTTTTTGAAGACCAGTAGAATCTATTATCTAAGAATAAAAAATAAAATATATAGCTTCATTAGTGTAGCATATTCTTGATTTTTTATGTATGTAAAAAGACTTCAAAGGCATAAGCTCTTCTTCAAACTCATTACTAAAGAAGAGGGTGATATTAGAGACATATACATTAGAAGTTCATATAACCTTCTAAAATATTTTAGAACTTCTTGAATTAATGAAAATTGGTTGTAAAGCTTTTTAGTTGATAAGAGGAGCTTGAGAAGCTTTCCAATTAGTAGAAGTTGCTTGGGAAGCTTTTCAGTTAGTAGAAGCTGCTTGAGAAGCTTCTTAGTTTAATAGAAGCCACTCAAGAAGCATCTTAGATAGGAATATATATGAGAGTTATGGCCGAAGAGTTCTTCAATCTCAACAACGCATCTTTTAGAATTTTAGCTCACCATTCTTGATATTATTTGTATACTCATCTACTTAATTCAAGTTCTTATTGGTTTCTTTTTGAAACCTTGTTCTAATTCAAGTCTCTTATTTTATATCCTTATATCTTTGACATTTCCAATCTTAATATCAATCTTCTAATATCAATATCTCTTTTTTATATTGTTCATATGTTTTAAAATTTTATAAAAGTGTAAAAAATTAAAATAACTATTATTATAAAAAATAATCATTTTAATCTAATTAGAAAATTACTTAAAATTACAAAAATTCTTATTGATCATCAAAATCCAATTTTGAAGATCCTAACTAATTTAAACTTTAATAACCTTTGATCCAATTGTTGAATTAAGCTCAAATTTATAATAAACATTCAATTCAATTTAATTCACAAATCTATAAATTTTTATCCATAATCTGCTATAAAACTCTCAATATGCTTAAAAATATAAATCTATTTTATTTTTTAATATTTAGAATCATCTAAATAGAATCTTAATATTGTATAGCTTTTACAAAATTGTTACAAATTCAAAATCCTTGAAATCAATTCTTAAAAAAATCTTATTGAGTTTGCTCTCAAATCTCACTTTTCAATCAACAAAAAAAGATCCCATTTGCCATAGACACATGGTTTTGTTTGATTTTGACCTTAGTTTATAACTAGCCATCTTTAAATATTAATCTAGGATTTTTATAGATAATTTTTACTTTGATCTTAAGATGTCTATAATAGTATTTTTGCTAATCTATCTTGTTTTATCTTGCTTATGATTCTACAAAGTAAATAGAAGTTCTTTTTTTTAATAAAAAGGTAGTATTAATATTAAATATTTTTATTACTTCTCTATTTCTTTACCTATATTTTTAAAAGTAATTTTGCAACTTAGTCTTCAATTAATATTCTTTATAATATATATCTTCTTTTGTTCTTTCATCCTATACTCATATTACAACATAAGAATGGATTACAAAAAAAAAAAAAATTATCGTATTATTATTAATAATATTAAATAAAAGAGGTAGTTAATAGGTGAAGTTGGATTAAAATATGCTATTGATACAAGAATATATAAGGATAAAAAAGAATTTGATAATTATTATAAACAATCAACAAGTAAGGAGAGAGGTCATAATCAAGAAGTACATTTTGAGGATTGGAGTGAAAAAGAAATAGAAGATTTAAGTTATTATACTTAAAAATAATAGATTATGGCAATTATAGAAGTATTAGTAAAGGTTAGAGATATAGAAGAAGTAGTTGTTCTAATTTATCACAATTCAAAGATAAATCTTTTGTCTAAAGATCTTTATAAAAAGTGAAGATGGCCAATTGATATAAAGTATGGATGGACAATATGGGTGGCTAATAATACATAAAATAAATTTTATGGTACTCATCTATATATTAAAGTTTAGATTAGTGATATTATAAAAAAAAAAAAAAAAATCTTTGTTTAAGATACAATATCTCATTTGCTTATTTTGAGGTAACCATATATTACAGTGCCATATTATGATTTAACTACTATATAGGAGTGGAATATATATATATATATATATATATATATATATGTATATGTGTGTTTGATGTAGAATTTATTGCACAACTAAATAAGAGTCATATTAGTAGATTTTAGTTGGTTACAAAATGTAATTTGATAACTATTCTGAAAGCAATTTGTTTTAAAGGACTACTATTAAGGATTTTACAACATCTTTTTTTTTATAGTAAATTTTGACGTTGATTTTATGTTAATAATAACTTTTATATATTTTGAATCACCTTTGTTAGACATTGGTGACCTTCAAAATCTTATTTTATTTCTTTTATTTAATATTTATAATACATTGTATATAAATTTTATTAAAAAAAAGATTAGAAAGGAATTTTTGATATCAAAAAGAATGATTAAGCTATCCATATAGATGAATGGAGATGGATGATAGAAATTTCTATTCCTATTGGCCAAAAGTCATGCCTAATGGACTTCAAAGAGGTTGTCTAAGGCCTTATTAGGAATTAAGATTTTTTTTTGAAGGTATTCAAATATCAAAGGTTAGAGCCAATAAGTTTAGATTTTTGGCTATGGTTTTTATGCAAAAATTGAGTGCTTCAAAGTTTCTATGAAGGAAATATAGGTGTTTATAGTTAAGATGTCAAATCTAAGATATCAGACAATCAAAAATAAATCTATAGTTAAATTTTTTTGTGATAAAGCTTAAAGATATAAGCTATATTTTTAAAAAAATTGACAAAAATTAAATAGCTAAATCAAGAGTTATTAAATCCTAAAATTCTAGAAGAAATCAATTCTTTATGGATGAATAAGATATTGAAGGATTTTATTATAATTTGAATGTTTTAGACAAACTAAAGAGATTTTTGGAAGCCAAGACTTTATAAAGGTGAAAAGATGGATATATGCAGCTATGATAATATTTTTTATTTAAAGATGAGATTTTGAAAGAAGATTATAGATTTTCTTTAAAATTATTAAAAATCTAACTTACCAACAATTGGTTAGTTATGATTTGGCATAAAAAAAGATGTTAAGGATTTTTTATATACCATAGAAAAATCTTATATAAAAACCTATTTAAATATAAGAGGATTTTATTAATATAATTTTTTAATATTATTATATTTACTTGTCTTCCTTATTAAAGACAAATCACTTATAAAAGTTTGATCAATAAGTTATATATAAACTTTCTATAGTTAGATATCTAATATATTTTTAAATTAAAAATAACATCACATGACAATTAATAAATCTAACGTAAAATATTTGAGGTAGAAAATTTTTGATATGTTACTATAGCAAGAGAATAAGAAAGTGATATTGAGAGCTATAATTATGCACCATCATTGTAGCTTGATCTCACTACAGCTCAAATATTGCAAGCATTTGTACTTTTTATATAACAGTAATAAGCAACAAAATTTAAAGAAGCAATGGCTATTAAAGCTTTGTAATTTGTGGTTGGATTATTGGATTAATTTGATGATAGAAACATCTCCAAGTATCTAAAATATTATTTGTAAGAGATGAAACTCAATAAGATACTAGAAAAAAAATAATCCTTATATTTAAGCTTATTGTTGTATTAAAACTATAAAAGCATACAAAAAAATTATTCAAACTTATAAAAAAAATTAGAAGATTTTATCTTTTAGCTAGAAGAAAAATATTTTTTAGATGATATACATAAAATAACTAAAAAGTCATTCATAGGATAAGTAAATAGGCCTAATAAAGAGTTGGTTGTTACAAAGTTGTTTTAAAAATTTAAGAGACGATTTCTTTAATTGTCTCAAATGAAAAAACTTACATTTGAAAATGATAAGATAGAATTATTTTTTTAATCAACCAATAATGAATTAAAAAAGAAATTAGAATTATTATTGGATGATAATACAAAAGATAATAGACTCACTAATAATTATAAGAAGATCTTTGAGACAATTAATATATTTGTTAAAAAAAATATTAAAAAAATAAGGTGGTAGTAAAACAAGAAACTAGGCCTCTAAGAATTATAATATCTCAAAGGCAACTATTAAGGCCTGTTATACTAATATCTATTATTTCAATTCCAATACTTACAGTAGCATCACAAAAAGATGTAATAAAAGAATTGTCATGGACATAAGATTTATTCTAATAATTATCTAATTAATATGAATAAGTAGAAGTAGGTAAAAATAAATTAATTTGATAATATCTTATAGAAAATCTTCCTACAAGCTTCATAGATGTGATTTCACCTTTATACATATCTATAGATGATTGGTAGATTAGAAACTTGGCCAACAAGTTAGCCACATGTTACGTATGTTGATAACTTGTGGAATAAGTTAAATATGTGGCGTACATATAGAAAACTTGTCTTGCAAGTTTGACATGTGTCTTACAAATTAGACACATATTGGAGATCTTAAAGAATACCGCCACGTAACTCTTAAATAGATAATATATATAGAGACAAGAATAAAATCTTCTTCATTCTTGTCAATTTTATTTTTACTTCTAATCTAATTCAAGAATCTTTGTATTTTCTAATCTTTGGCAATAGCTATTCTAATTTCTTTTCAAATATATATACATATTTTCTTATTTTTATTTTATCATTTTTTTTTTGACATAGATTTTATTGATTTATACATTTTCTTTCAATTTGTATCTTTAATAAATTGATAAGAATGCTTATACAATATCAAAACTTTGTCTTTTTTTGATTAAAATTGGATTTTTTTTTTTCTTGATAAGACATAAGCATATTAGAAGTTGTAGATTAAGTACTTCCAAATTGCTATTATTTTTAGAATTTTTTTCTTTTAAGTATTTTATTTTGTATTGAGAATAGACACCTTTCTTTCTATTATATTATTATAGCAAAGCTTGCTAAAATGAAAAGTACAATGGCACAAATACAAGAATAAATATGAGAGTTAATGCTTGCAATGCATCAATTCAATGTACAACTACAATGAGCAACAAGATTAGCGGGAAGTGAAGATATAGAGATGATTAGAGCTACTTCAGTGTCTACACCAAGCCATACTACTTCACCTACAATAGAACACTATTTGAGCATCAAGAGATCAAAAATTAATTTACTTAAAAAATTTGATGGCATAAGATCTAAGTTTTGAAGATTTATTAATTAAATATAATTGGTGATTGAACTTCAACCTCAAAGTTATCCAACTCAATAATTATAAGTTAAATTTATTAAAATATTATTTTTTAGATTTTATTTTATCATGGTTTTTATCTTTTTTAAAATAATATGATCCAATATTAGATAATTTAGAGATATTTTTAAAAGAATTTTAATCTATATATAGAAAATATGATATAATTTATATTACAACTAGCACAATCCATATCTTGCGACAATACAATTAATCAATGATATTATATGCTTCATAATTTTGACAACTAGTAACTTATATTAAATAAAATGATGTTACACTCATTAGCTAATTTTTTTATGGATTATAATATAAGGTAAAAAAATTGATGTTCAACTTATTTGATCTTCAAACATTGAGCCAAGCAATTGGCTTTGCTATAAAATATAACAATTGACTTTTTAAGTTTCTATCTAAGAGTCATATAAAGAAGCTTCAATATTATTATAATACAATGGCAATACCGACATCTTTTCAATATGTATATTTGAAATCAAAAGATGTACAAATTGACATGGTATATTTTAAACCTCTTACTTAACAAGAAAAGATTCATTGTCATTAAGAAAGATTGTACTTATATTATGAAGAACCTAAGCACACTGCTCAATATTGTCCAAAAAAATGATGCAATTACAAAATAAAGAATATAACTATCAAAAAAGATAATATGTCAAAAAATTTATTTATTTAGCTACAATATAAATTGTGCAAGTAAAATCTTGTATAACTCCTAGTAAAGGTCTTATTCTCTTCTTAGAACCTTCTCCTTATTTTATAATAGGTATGTATTTGGGACCTAAAAATTACAAAGCCTCTATCTTATTAGATTCAAGAGCCTTAATGTATTTTTTTGAATGAAGAATTTGTTAAAAGCCATAGAATATCTTTAATACAAAAAATTAAATCCATACATATGAAAATCATAGATGATTGTCCATTATTTTTTATAGATATTATTTATGAAATCCTTCCTATAAATATAATAATAGATGATCATAATAATTATATAATCTTTAATATAATTAAATATTCCTTTAATCTAGTCATTTTAGGATTATCATAGTTAAAAAAAAATAATCTTCAAATAAATTAGATTTCTTGTAGACTTGATTTTTTTCAGAGCATTAATAAAAGTCTTGTTAATCAAGTGAAAAGCCATAAGTTTAGTATAATAAAATCCATATTTGTAGGTACGAAAGCTTTTATGAATGCAGCAAAAGAAGGATCATTTTTTGTTATTTATGCTACACCTATTTTTTAAGGGTGGAAAGACTTCAAGTGGCATTCCAAGCCAATACCAAGGTTATTAAGACGTTTATTAAAAAAAAATATGGATATTCTTCTAAAACATCATCCATATGATTTTTCAATCAATTTCAAAGAGAGAATTCAGCCTCCATTTGGACCAATCTACAGTTTATTACAAAATGAGTTGGCTGAACTCAAAAAATACATTGATAAGAACTTGGCTAAGAATTTTATGTGCCATTCAAAATCTCTACCAAGAGCTCCTATCTTGCTTATTAAAAAAAAATGATGGATCATTATGGATGTGTGTAGATTATTAAAGAGTCAATAAGATTATCATCAAGAATAAATATCTTCTATCTTTGATATTTGGATTTTTTAATTAATTAAATCAAATTAACATTTATACAAAAATAGATCTATAAGGAGTGTACAATCTAATCTACATCAAAGAAAGAGTTAAATGAAAGACTACTTTTTGAACAAAATATAGATACTTTGAATATAACATTATGTCTTTTAGATTCAAAAATGTACCAATTATTTTTTAATATCTTATAAATAATATTTTTTGTAAATTTTTAAATAATTTTATTATCTATTATCTAGACTATATTCTAATTTATTCTAAGAATATAGAAGAGCATGAATTATATATTCATCATATATTATAAAAACTTAGAAATATGAGATTGTAGCCAAGATGGAAAAGTGTGTATTTCACGTTACTCAAGTTGATTTTTTAGAATATATTATTTTAAATGATGGATCATAAAAAAGTCCAAATAATCATAAATTAAAAGATTCTAAAAATAATAAAAGATGTACAATATTTTTTAGAATTTGCTAATTACTATTGAATCTTCATCAAAAAAATTTCTCAAGTTGCAGCTCCATTAATATACTTAACTTGTAAGGACAAATTTGAATGGAATAAAGAAGCAAAAGCATTATTTCAAGCTTTAAAGATAATTTTTACTTTTATACTAATTTTATATTGTGTCAACTTTTTTAAGATATATTTTTATGAAAATATATATTTGTAAACAAGGATTTGAAGCTATTGTTAGAAATTTGGCAATATCTAAAGTTTGATAATGAATTAATAGTTGAAATTTGTGGCGATAGTTATTAAGAATATATCAATACTTTATCTAAATTTTGAGTAGATTTGGATAGTTGGATTAAAAGTTATGGATTATTGAAATTTAGGAAAAATTCCCTCTTTATTGGTAAATGAGGGTTTTAGAATATTTTCTTATATTTTGAGTGTTTTGATGAAATAAGACTTATGCATTAGGTATAATAGAACTATGAAAAAGTCTTTTATATAAATTTAGGGATTTTATTATTTTGAATCTTGGTTGAATAATTAATGGCAGTTAAAAGCTTCATGTTTTTTTGAGGCAAATTCTCTCTACCACGACACCGTGTATACAAATCACAAAAACCTTGAGTACTTTATATCAATATGCATATTAAACTATTGTCAAGTTCATTGGAGCATGTCTTTGTCAAGATTCAAATTTATTATCACTAATTAACTAAGAAAACAACAAGGTCTATTTGATGCTCTTTCTAGACTTTCTTATCTTGCACCAAAAGAAGAAAATTCAATTTTTGATCAACAAAAAATGATCCTTTTGAAGCCGGAGCAATTTCTTTTTTAAATAATAAAATCAATATTGACTATTGGTTCAACTTTTTTCAAGTAAGTCCAATCAAGTATATCTTTAGACCCTCTTGTTTATGATATTAAAAATAATTCATCTAATTCTCATGATACTTTCAAGTTTAAGATCAAAAATAATCTATTCTATTTTAAAAGACAATTATATGTTCTAAAAGATGAAGCATGATTATATATTCTTGAAACTTGTCACAACTTCTCTATAATAAAATATTTTAGATATAACAAGACTTTGGAGCTAATATCAAGAGATTTTTGGTGGCCTCAATTGTGGAAGGCTATTAAAGATTTTGTACAATTGTATGATGTTTGTTCAAGATCAAAAACTCCTCATCATCAATCTTATGGACTTTTTAAACCATTACCTATACCAAAATAATTGTGGTCTTTTGTTTCTATGGATTTTATTATCGACCTTTCAAATTCAAATTTATATAATTTTATATTTATAATTATAGATTATTTTATTAAAATGGTACATTTTGTGTTATGTACAAAATCTATCACAAGTGAAAAAACAGATCATTAAAAATTATGAAGGTACCAAGGCATATAAGCTAATGTGTTTGGATTCCGTGAAGATCATCAAAAATTGTGATGTTGAATTTTTAGAGCATAAGAATACTTGTGAGCACTTAAAAATATATCCAAGTAGGAGAAATGGTGGATTTGTGGATACATCTTCAATTTCAACATAGAAAAAAGAAGATGAAGGCAATGAAGATGGTGATGAAGGTAAAGAGCCAAAGAAGATAGAGAAGAAAATCTCTAATATAATTAAGACCAGCAATGAAGGAAATGAAGATATTGAAGATGATGATGATGAGGAGTATCAACCTTTGAGTAAGAAGAGACAAGCTTTAAGAGACCACTTGGTGAATGGTGGAAGAACCACATTTTTCCTCAAATAAGTGAAGAACATACCAATATTGTACTCCTTGTTGATCCATTGATTTTATGTGATACAATGAAATCCATGGATGCTATGAAATGGAAGAAGACCATGGAAGAAGAGTACAAATCTCTCATGGACAATAGAATATGGGAATTGATTCAACTTCCTCCAAATCGGTCTTCAATTGGTTGTAAGTGGGTGTTTAGAACCAAGAAGGATGCAATGGGCAATATTGTAAGATATAAAGCAAGATTAGTTGCTAAAAAATATTCACAAGTTGCTGGTATTGATTTCAATGAGACATATGCTCCCATTGTCATGGCTAAAGTCCGCTTTGGATAGACGCAAGGTCCCTCTTTACAATCAAGTTCGATCCAATATGCACAAATTTTCTTAAATTTCTCTTTTATAATCACAAAACCATGTGTGTAATAAATCAACAAATTAGAAGCTTAAAAATTTATAAATCAAAATCCAGCCATTTAAATAAGTTCAAACTTTGGAAGTATAGAAGTCACTTCTTTAGTCATCTTCACAAAAATTCTCAACCGTGAATTCATTACCAATCACCAGATATCATCAAAATATTAGCAAGTAATTTTATAAGTAAAAACCAAATCAGAAACTTAAAAATTTTTTTGAGCTATGAATTAATTGCTGATTGTTAGATATCACCAAATCCTTGGCAGGTACTTTTGAAAGTCAAATTCCAACTAGAAACTTGAAAATTCACATTTTGAGATCCAGCTATTCAAATAAGCTCAAAATTTGGATGCATAAAACTTACAACTTTGATCATTATCATACAAAATTTCCGCTCCAAATTCGTTGTCAATTGATTGGTATCACCAAATTCTTATCAAGTACTTTTAAAAGTCAAAATCCTAGATACCTGAGAACAAAATTTGCCATTACTCCCTAATCAAAGTCTCAATTGATATGAGATTTTAGAAATATAATCTTTATAGTAAAACTGATATGTACAAAAAAAATGAGCTTCACATTCATCTTGAAACTCAAGTTCTAGCTTAAAGCAAACCCTTCTATTATCTAACTTCTTCAAAACCCTAGTTTACTTTGCTGGTTTTAACCAGCCATATCTCACTCATTCTAGACTTTTTTTCTATCAATTCTTGAATGTAAAATATATAGCTTGAAGTCTAATTTCTAATCCAACTTCTTGATTTCTTGCTAGTATCTTAAAACTCCTAATATACCTAGAAAAGTGACAATAGATGTCATATTAGTAGCTTAAGTTCAAACAAGCATATCTCTCTCATCTAAGCTTTGAATCATGCGTTTCTACCACCTAAACTCATGCCAAGAAGAAGCTCTCTTTAAATACCTTCTTGGATTTGTCAAAAAACCCCGTCCCCTTCTCTTCCAAGCTAGTAAAAGAAGTCGCAGCCAAGGTCTTCAAAGTCCAAGTCAACAATTAATAGTTGAAAGTTATAAAAACACCAAATCTAATCCTCCAAGTCAGCAGTATTAATGGTAGCCGACTGTTGACATCCAAACCTCCATTTATCTTTAATAAAATCTTAAATTCAACTTCAAAGTCAAAACTCCTTATATCTACAAATATAACCCTAAATCTATTAAAATCTAAGATTAGAGAAAAGATAAAAGAAATAAAAGAAGTTTTAAGGCTAAATCAAAGTTAAAATTAAGATTAAAGATAAAATAAAGATTTAGCCAAAGAAAAAGAAAGAAAGTGCGAATTTTTTTCTAAAACTATATAAAAAAATCTAGATTGGTAAAAAGAAAGAAAGAACTTAATAAGATTTTTAAAAAAAGAAAGTTAAATAAGATTTCTATACATGGATATATTTACTTCACAACACCGTAGCCAAATTCACTACTATTAGAACCATTGTGGCAATTGGGGCAGTAATGGATTTGGAAATGCATCTAATGGATGTGAAGACGGCTTTCTTGAATGGAGAGTTGGAAGAAGACATCTACATGGATCAACCTTAAGGATTTGTTGAAGAAGGCAAGCAACATCTTGTTTGTAAGTTGAACAAATCCTTCTATTGCCTCAAGCAATTATTAAAGGCATGATATCAAAGAATTGATACATTCTTTTTTAATAAGGGATTTGTAAGGAGTGAGGCTGACCATTCTATGTATGTGATATAATCAAAAGAATTCTTGTTGATTGTTATCTTTTATGTAGATGATTTAATCATCTTAACCAATATTTTGAAGATGATGGATTGGTTAAAGACAAAGTTAGAAAAAGAATATGAAATGAATGATTTGAGTGAATGATTTGAGATGAATGAATGCTCTTTATATACTCTTTGTTGGAGTGGGAGCAATTTCATGGAATTGTGGGAGACAACCAACAATTGTAAGGTCTACAATGGAAGCGGAGTATATGGCAATAAGCCATAGAGCAATGGAAGCAATTTGATTAAGACAAGTTTTGGAGGACATTGGACTTGTGCAATTGGAAGCAATTCCAATGAAGTGTGACAATCAAGGATGCCTTGCTTTTGTAAAGAATCCAAAGCATCATTCAAGAACCAAGCACATTGACATTCAACATTACTTGATAAGAGAGAAGATTGAAATGGGAGTGATTGACATGAAATATTGTGCTACGGAAGACATGCTTGCTGATTTGTTGACAAAGGCATTAGTGAAGGATAGGCATCAAATGTTGACAAAGGCATTAGGTTTGAAAGCCTTTGTCAATTAACAAAGTAGAAGTATTGTAATAAATAAGTTATAATAAAAATAGAATAAGTTATCAAGTAAAAGATATTAGCTTAGACAAGTTACTAATGATCAAAGGTTGACTCTTAGCATATAGAAAGAACATCTTATGGATTTAGGATGCGGTGTCATGATGTAACATGACTATTAGGTGAAAGAGTGTGAAAATATTTTATTATAGAAGATCTTAGTTCAAAATATTGTAGCAAATTATCTTAGAAAAATAGATAATAGTAAAAAGGGAATAAAACTAATGAGTGTTAATGTTGCCCTTTTTACAAATGAGCTTCTATTTACTTTGTAGGGCCATAAGTAAGATAAAACAAAGTAGATTGAGAAATAAAATAGTATAGGCATATATAGGAGGAAGTTAAGAAGAGGTTTCAGAAGAATTTACCACAAAAATCTCAGAATATATACCCGGAAAGGATTGGTTATGGGCTGGGGTCGAAATCAGACCTTGAGGCACAAAACCACGTGCCTACTGCGGATCTAGGAGGTTTTTGCAAATTAAAGATTGCAATTAAGGAGTGGACTTAAGAGGTTTTGTATACAAGTTGATTTTGAGTGATTTGGATAAGAAATGACTTTGCAATAGCTTTGCAAAGTCAGGGTTATTTTTGGCAACTTGGGATTTTGTGAAATAAAATAGGGTTGATGTTTTAGGCAATTTCAGAAGTTTTGTAGCAAATCCATGGCTAGAAATTTGTAGATTTTTGGATATTGTTGTTGTTAATTTGTGCTATGAATTTGAGCTAAATCTAACGGTTTACATGTATGTAATTGAGGTTTAAGTGGGTCAAGATCTTGGAAATTAAGTTTTAAAGGTTAGTTAGGATTTTTGAGATCTTGAGCAATCTGCCAATTGGATTGGAATAATTTTTGGTTCTATGGATATTAGACTTGTTTTCCTATATACATGAGTGATTTGAAATTGATTGAATGGTGAAGAAGGGAGAAATCAATAATAGAAGATCAGCATCAAGGTTGGAGAAGGAGGCCGGCCAACATCCGAGAAGATTTTAGGAATTTTCTTCCATTTGGTAAGTTCAATTTCCTTCAAATTTGTTATGCTTGTTGTTGACTAAGAGGTTGAAAGGTGTACAAAGTTTTAAGTAAGATCAACGGTCTAATCAACAGATATTAAGGTTCTAATTTTTCCTAGAGTTGATTTGAATTGATTAAAATTTGGTTTAAGATTTGTTTAGGGTTTGGTTTAGGATTTAGGGTTTGTTTAGGGTTTGTTTTAGGATTTAGGTTTTGATTTAAGATTTTGGATTTGACTTAGGATTTGACTAGGATTTGACTAGGATTTGACTTAGGATTTGACTTAGGGTTTGATTTAGGTCTTGACCAGGGTTTGACTTAGGATTTGACTTAGGATTTGATCTACGATTTGAATAGAGTTTGACTTAGGTTTTGACCAAGGTTTGACTTAGGATTTGACTTAGGATTTGACTTAGGTTTTAACTAGGATTTGACTAGGATTTGACTTAAGATTTGAATAGAATTTGACTTAGGATTTTAAGATTTTTATTTTTAATATTTTCTAAATTTAGTATTTTATATATTATTTTCTATTATAATTAATGTATGATTTATTTACTCTTCTTTTGTAATTGCTTTAAAATTGGATCAAAGTTTGATTAATATTATTAAGATTTAATAGAAGTTGTTTAAGATTCTATTAGAGTTGTTAGGATCTTGTTGTTGTGTATTTCCTTTTTGTCTTCCACAGCTAGGTGCTCGGAGCATTCTCGAGCAAATTTGCACATGTTATGATATAATTTGGTGAATCCTACATGAAAAGCTTAAGGTGGATAGCATATATCAAATCTTTGAATCCAGAATTTAAACACATTAGAGGGATAATTCAGTTGCAGATATGTTATCAAGGGCAAGGTATTATGATGAAGAAGATATGATTGATATGAAAGATGATGTGGGTACAAATTTTTATACTAATGCATTATCAAAAGAAGAAGGTGCATGTTTGATTGTACCATTGGAATTATTTTTAAGAGACTCATATGAAGGTGAATGGAAAAATATTAGAAAGTATCTAAGCGACAAGAAGGTTGGACAGATCAAAAATTTAAGAAAATTTGTAAGAAAGCCTATGGATATTTTTTACGTGATGGATATTTATGGAAGTATCCAAAGAGAAGAGGAGAAGTACCATAACGAGTGATATGTGATTTAAAAGCTCAACAAAAGATTATCAAGGAATTTCACGAGAGTTTGTGGGCAGGGCATAGAGGAATATGCGCAACTTTTACTAAATTGAAGGAAAAATATTAGTAAAAAGGTATATATAAAGATGTGGTTGATTTTATAGGATCATGTGAAATTTGTCAATTTTATTCTAACATTGGACATCGAGATGAATTACATCCAACTTATCCTCTACCACTACATTATAAGTGGGTAGTGGATTTATTGGCAATGCCTATGGAACTTGGACAAATGAAATATTGGAAGGATATGTCGTTCTTGAAGATCTTCATCTCTATTCCGTTATCTTGAAGGTTGTGATAGTTGTAATGTATCATCTGGTAAATCAGCAAACGATGACTCTTGAGCTAAATTTACTGGTTGTTGATCCTCCATCTCTTTAGTACAAACAAATCCAAAGAAATAACAACAATGATACAAGATAGGATAAAACCTTTATAGAACTTGTTTTGCTTTATAGCAAAGATTTTCTTGATTCTTTATTTTGATTTTGATGGATGTCGTCAATGAAATGCATTGACTTTTGTTGATGTATTTGCTAGATCCCTAAATGGCTCCCATGTACGTTCACTAATATCATATCCGCTGTCACATTGTAAATTAAAACATAGTGTGAAAGATATAAAAGAATGTGTTAAAATAAAAAGATTAAGATTAGAAAAAGAGAGGATGAAAAAGAGAAGGAATTGTGGTTATTATTTCATTATCTTGGGAATTACAATATTTATCACAAGCTCATGGATGATAGGTAGGCCAAACTACTAATTTCCTGCTGAAATTCCCACTAGCAGTACCAAGTCATGAAGCCAAGGATTTCTATAGTGAAATCAAGTAGATTCGAACCCACGTCAGCTCCAAAGTAGCTAAGAACTTAATCACACAAGCTTCTTTGACTTGGCAGTGTAGGATGTAGTTCTTTCTTTTTTATCTCTAATCTAATCTAAATTGTTTCTTTTTACTTGTTAGATTTTCTTCTATTTTATCTTAGATCTACTTTATCTTTATTCTCTTCTATCTTAGATCTAAACTTAAATGTTGTGGGCTGAAATTAGAAGAGAAGTTGGTAGAAAATTGGTAGTAAGAAGATAGAATAGAAATTTACCTCAAAAAGTGAGATTTCTTCAAGTTAATCCAAAAGAAAAGAAAAAAGAGGTAGAAAGACATGGCTGAGGTGTCTCTTTGATAAAGAAAAGAAGAGAGACCGGGCGGGGATAACAAGGAGGGGTCGTGAAGAAGAAGGAAGAGGGTTCTTTGGAGGTGCATAGGATTTTTTTTACAGACAATATATGTTTTTGTGTGTAGAAGAAGCTTGGAGAGGATTTTAAGTGTAATTTTTTATAAGTTTTTATAAGACAAGATAAAAAACATATAGAAACAATTTTCATGTCTTTTGATTAAATATCAAGGGAGATATGAGTCGTCAAAGTTGCAAGTGTTTAAGACTAGGGCAGTGAGGGTTACTAAATTTCGGGCCTCATCTCTTAGGAACCACTTGGACTCTAGAGGCAAAATTTGTTGGATTTTGTTCCTTATAGATTTTACTACTTTGTGTCAAAATCTTAAGTCAATATGATCTCTGAGCAAAGAGTTATGAGTGAAATTGTAACCAGGTGTAGGTGAAAAGAGAAATAGAGTGAAGGCAGAATTGGGGTTTATATGGGCAGTGTGTGTGTGGATTTTTTTAGGTATAAATAGAGTTAGGAGACAAATTTGAATGTGAAATTTGATAGAAATGATCTAAGCAAGTTAGGGAAGAGATGAGAGTAAGTTTGATACTCATTTGTCTTATGAATAAAATGTTATGCTCTTTCAAAGTGATAGGGGTCTATCTCCAAGTCAGTGAAGTTTGAGCGAGCATATCTTTGTGATGAGAGTAGCATTTTGAATAAAATTTATCAAGATTTGTAGATATATGAGTCTATTAAATTGTGTAAAAAACTGATTGCTACTGGAGTTATGTTTAAAGAATTATGAAGAAATTTGTGGTCGGATTTAGAGTTATTAGAAGACAGAATTAAAGGAGAAGGGTAGAGTCTATAGCTCTAGTTCAAAGAGGAATTTTGGAGAAAAATTTAGAAGATGTTTACAACATAAAGCAAGCAACAAGCCTATCAAATTTTATTACTTAGGTTTTTGTTAATAATGAGCAATGAAGGTGTGAAGCAAAAGGGGTCTAGAATCAAAGGCAGTATGGAGGGATTACTTTGACAACATGGTTCTCTCTAACCGCATGATCTATAATCAAAAGGTTTATGGGGTTTGCTTCCTTACTTCTTTAAGTACTTTGTGTCCAAATTTTGCTTCAATTGATGTGGTATCCTAGGATTTATGGGCAAATTTGAAGGCAGGTTTCTAAAGGCAAAATATATTAGGGTTAATAAAGTATGTTTTTATGTAAATTCTTCAATTTTATGAACTTTATGAATCTTATCTTGCACTTAAGAAACTAGAGGCACAAAAGACCCACTGTTTCTTAGGGCTAAGACTCTCATCATGACACCACACCAATGTACAAGATATTCTAGTCAATTTTGGCGCTGCCTTGAATCTAAAATCTCTTCGATCTTGAATTCTTCATTGTTGTCTATTTTTATAGAAGGTGGTGGCATTTGTCTTCTTATTTGTATATCCATTGTCTTTTATGGCTCAAGTAGTGACACTTAGAATAAAAGATGGATCTTCATAGATTTTGGTAAACATAATCGATAAGCAACTCGATTGATTTGTGAACAAATCAAAAAAGGTCCAAGCCTATGATAACCTAGCTTGTCACAAGGATAGATAGTCTTGATATTACAACAAAGTAATTATACCTTATTGTCCATGTCGAACTGAGGTTATTCCTTGCGATAGATATTTGCATTGATTTTTTGTCGTTCTTGAACTTTCTTTAGTTATGCCTTTATTAATGCATGTAGCTCTGACTAACAATTTGCCAAATCTTCTGCCACAGGATTATCAACTTTTGAAAAGTCAAAAGTATCAAGTCGTGGATGATAATTGTAATTTGCAAAGAATAGATTTTGTTGAGATCCGTGATAAAATCCATAGAAACAAAAGACCAAGGTTGTTCTGGTACAAGTAATGGTTGTAGAAGTCTGTAAGGTCAAAGACGAGGAACTTTTGATCTTGAACAAATGTTACATGACTATACAAATTCTTTAGCAGCCTTCCATATTTGAAGCCATCAAAAATCTCTTGATATGAGCTTCAAAGTCTTATTATATCCAAAATGTCCTATCGCAAGGAGGTTGTGACGAGCTTCTAGAGTATGTAGTTGTGCTGCGCCTTCTAGAATATATAGGCGTCCTTTGAAATAGAGAAAATTATTCTTGAATTTAAACTTAGAAGTATCATGAAACTTAGATGAATTATTTTTAATCTCATAGTTAAGAAGATCTAAAGACATATTAGATTGGATTTACTTGACAAAAGTAGAATCAACAATTAATATTGATTTCATTGTTTGAAGATGAAATTGCTCCGGCTTCAAGAGGATTATTCTTTGTTGATCAAAAACTGAATCTCCTTCTCTTAGTATAAGATAAGAATATCTAGAAAGGACATCGGACAAACCTTGTTGTTTTCTTGGCCAATAGGTCATAATAAACTTGAATCTTGATAAAGACATGCTCCAATGAGCCTAGCAATAATTCAATATACACAATGTTGCATTGTAAATTAAAACATAGTATAAAAAATATAAAAAAATGTATTAAAATAAAAAAAAATTAAGATTAGAAGAAAAAAGAATGAAAAAGGGAAGATATTGTGGTTCATTCTTTTTTATCTCTAATCTAATCTAAATTATTTTTTTTTACTTATTAGATTTTTTTTTATTTATCTTAGATCTACTTTACTTTTATTTTCTTCCTTCTTAGATCTAAACTTATAAGTTGTGAGCTGAAATTAGAAGAAAAGTTGGTAGAAAATTAGTAATAAGAAGGAAGAATGGAAATTCACCTTGGAAAGTGAAATTTCTTCAAATTAGTCAAAAAAAAAAGGTTGAAGAGGTGAAAAGACATGGGATGAGAGGTCTTTTTGACCAAGAAGATAAAGAAGATTAGGCGGAGATGACAAGGGAGAAGTGAAGATGTAAAAAAAAAGAAAAATAGAATAAGAGGAGATAGATATATGAGAGCAAAACAGTGTATTTTGGTATATAGAGAGAATTAAGAGACAAATTTGAAAGTGAGATTTGGTAGACATAATCTATATAAATTAAGAAAGAAATGAGTGCAAGTTTGATACTCATTTGTTTTATAAATAAAACGTTATGCTCTTTCAAAATGACAAGGGTCTATTTTCAAATTTGCAAAGTTTGAGGGAGCATATCTTTGTGATTAGAATAGTGTTTTGAGCAAAAATTATTGGAATTTGTAGATATATAAGTCTTTTAGACTCTAGAAAAAATTAATTGCCATTGGAATTATATTCGAGGAGTTATGAGAAAAATTGTAGTCAGATCCAGAATTGTTAAAAGGTAAAATTAAAGAAGAAGGATGGAACCTATAACTCAAGTTTGGAGAGAACTTTTGGAGCAATAATTGAAAGGTATTTACAACATGAGACAAGCTACAAGCCTACCAAATCTCAGCACTTAATTCTTCTTTAATGAAGAGCAATGAAGAAGTGAAGCAAAAGGGGTCTAGAATTGAAGGCTGCAAGGAGGGGTAATTTTGACAACATGGTTCTCCCTAACCACAATAGCTATGATCAAAATCATTTTGGAATTTTCTTTCTTACTTCCTTAAGTACCTTGAGTTGAAATTTTGCTTCAATTGATGTGATATCTTAGGATTTATGATTGAAATTGGGGATAGGTCTCTAAAGGTAGAATAGATTAGGGTTCATAAAGTATGTTTTTTTAAATATAAATTATTCAATTTTATGAACTTTTATAGATCACATCTTGTACTTGATTAACTAGAGGGACAAAAGACCCAATGTTTCTTAGGGCTAAGATTCTCACCGCGATAGTGTGGGCATGAAATACTCGAGGTTCTTGTGATCCATATACACGGTGTCGTGTTGTGGTTTGGCTACTATGTAAAAAAATTGTACATGTATATTTGATGTACAATTTACTACTTAACTAAATGAAAGTCATATTAGTGGATTTTATTGGTTATAGGATGTGATTAGGTTGCTAGTTTAGAAAGGATCTATTAAAAGGATTATTATTAAGGTTTATACAACCTTATTTTCTTTTAGTAGTGACTTTTGAAGATTAATTTTATATGGATAATAACTTGTATATATCTTAAGTCACCTATGTTAGACATTGGTGATCCTTAAGATCTTATTTACTTCTTTTATTTGGTGCTTAAAGCACCAAGTATGTAAATCTTATAAGAAGAAGGGTTAGAAAAGGGTTTTTAGTGTAAAAAGGGTAGTTTGGCCATCCATGTGGATGAATAGAGGTGGATGATAGAAATCTCTATTCTAATTGGCCAAAAATCATGCCCAATGGGCTTCAAGGAGGCTGCCCGAGGGTTTATTAGGAGTTAGGGTTTGTTTTTCGAGGGGTCGAACATCAAAGGCTAGGGTCATCAGGTTTAGGTTTTTGGGTATGGTTTAGGTGCAAATCTTGCATGATTTGGACTTTTAATGAAGGAGTTATAGGCACTCAAAGTTAGGGTGTCGATTTTGGACATACTGTCACTCTTTTGGATATATCTCGCGCATACAGAGAGCAATCAAAGATCGGCGACTGAGGTTGGAAAGCGCACTTTCTCGGCTACACTTTTCACGTATATTTTGATAAAATCCAAGCTAGGATCAAGGAGATATTGCGAGTTGAAGTCAGTGCTTGTAAGCTAAAGGCAGTAAGTGACTCTGCTTAACTAGCGGTTACATTTTGAGCTATATCTTAGTCAATTTGATAGATTTTTGGCTCAAAATTTTCAGGAGTATATATGTTTATGTCACAAGACTATGTGCAAAATTTTTGTGGCATTAGGGTTTTGGGTTTGTGAGATATAGAGAAAATAGTGCTCGGGTGTCTCTGAGCTAGGGTTTTAAGCACCTGCTAGGGGTTTTGAGATATCGAACGATCGGAAGTATATTTGCGGTTGAACTTTTTTCTGGTAAAGCGTAAAGGTGAATTCTACCTTTCCTGAAAGTTTGAAGAAGACTGAACGGCTGGATCAGAAGATATGATTTTCTAAAGTTTGGAAAGAAAAACATCCTTTGCGGGAAAATATATTTTTAAGGGTTTTGTTGCAAATTTGGACTTTTGTGCATACTAAAGGTGTTTTTGGGAGCCAAGACTTTATGGAGGTGTAAAAGGTGGATGTATAGAGCCATGATATGATTTTGGTATATAGATGAGTCTTTAAAAGGTTTTTAAGGATTTTCTACATATCATAGAGAAAACTTATGTACAAACCTACTTTAAAATAAGAGGTTTTAATCATACAAAACCTTTTTCTTATATTATCGTGTGTATTTGTCCTTCTTATTAAGGACAAATAACTCATTAGAGTTTAGCCAATAAATTTAAGTAAAATTCTCTGCAATAGTTAGAGATTCATACGCGACAACACAACGGACTAGAAGCGCCTTCTAGATAGTAAAGCCATTCTTGAAAATAATCTATAATTGTAAGAAGTTCTTTATCATGGATTTTATAATTGATCTCTAATATTAAAAATTTCTTCGAATGGAAAGTTATTGGATGGAGTTTGTCATCTTCTCCAATTTGTGACAATACTGCCCTCAAAGCAAAGTCTGAGGCATCTGTTTTGATAAAAAAATGCCTGGAAAAAGTCGACGCAATACAAGATTGGTACAGAAATAAAAGTTGTCTTCAAAGCCTCAAATAATGCTTTTGCTTCTTTATTCCATTCAAATTTGTCCTTACAAGTTAACCGTATAAGTAGAGCTGCAACTTGAGAAAAGTTTTTGATGAAGATTCAATAATAATTGGCAAATCTTAAAAAATATTGCACATCTCTTATTATTTTTGAAATCTTCTAATCTATGACTAATTGGACTTTCTTAGGATCCATCTTGAGACCATCATTTGAAATTATGTATCCTAAGAAGTCAACTTAAGTAGCGTGAAATATATATTTTTTCATCTTGGCATATAATCCTGTATGTCTAAGTTTTTGTAATACATGACAAACATGAAGTTTATGTTCTTCTGTGTTCTTAGAAAAGATTGAAATGTTGTCTAAATAGCAAACAACAAAGTCATCAAGAAATTCATAAAAAATATCATTCATAAGATGTTGAAAAACAGCTGGTATATTTGTAAGTCTAAAAGGCATGACATTATATTCAAAATGTCCATATCTTGTTTAAAATACAATCTTCCATTCATCACCTTTTTTGATGCTCATTAGGTTGTATACTCCTCTTAGATCTATTTTTATATAGATCTTGGCTTGATTCAATTGATCAAAAAATCCAAATATTAAAGGTAGAGGATACCTATTCTTGATGGTAATCTTATTGAGTCCTCGATAATCTACACACATTCATAGTGACCCATCTTTTTTCTTTACAAATAAAATAAAAGCTCTTGTTAGGGATTTTGAATAGCATATGAAATTCTTGGCCAAGTTCCTTCCACCATCAAAAATGGCTATAGCATAAATAGCAAAAGATGATCCTTCTTTTGTTTCATTCATAAACACTTTTTTACCTATAAGTATAGGTTTTATTATATTAGGCTTATGGTTTGTTATTTGATTTACGTGACTCTTATTAATGCTTTGAAAAAAGTCAAGTCTATAAAAAATCCAATCTATTCCAGGGTTGTACTTTTCTAGCCATGATAAACCTAAAATGACTAAATTAGATGGAGATTTAATTATATTAAAGACTACACAACTATTATGACCATCTATTATTATATTTATAGGAAGGATTTCATAAATAACATTTTCAAAAGATAACACGCAACCATCTATGACTTCTATATGTACAAGTTTAGTTTTTTGTACTGAAGGTATTCTACAACTTTTAACAAATTCTTTATTTAAAAAATATGTTGAGGCTCTTGAATCTAATAAGGTAGAGGCTTTACAATTTTTAGGTCCCAAATAGACATTTATTATAAAATAAGGAGATGATTCTAAAGAGAGAATAGAACCTTTACTAGGAATTATACAAGATTCCAACTGCTTAGTCCCTATCATAGTTGGACAAACTCATTTTTTGACATATTGTCTTCTTTGATGGCCGTACTCCTCATCTTGTGATTACATCATTTCTTCGGACAATGCTGAGCAATGTGCTTAGGTTTTCCATAATATAAATACAATCCTTTTTGACGACGACGAGTCTTTTCTTATTTAATAAGAAGTTTGAAATGTACCGTGACGATTTGCATGTCTTCTAATTCTAAATATACATATTCAGAAGACGTTGATGTTGCCATTATATTATAATAACATTGGGGCTTCTTTGTGTGGCTCTGCAATCAAAATTCAAAAAGTTGATTGTCACACTTCATAGCAAAATCAATTGCTTGACTCAATGTTTGAGGATCGGATAAGTTGAGCATCAATTTTTTTACCTCATATTGTAAAATTGGCTAATAAATGTAACATCATCCCACTTGGTATCAATTGCTAATTGTCAAAATTGTGAAGCATATGATGTCATTGATCGATTGTCTTATCGTAAGATACGGATCTTGTTGGTTGCGACACAAATTGTATCATATTCTCCATACTTAGATCAAAAATTTTCTAAAAATATCTCTAAACTATCCAATATTAGATCACGACATTCAAGAAAGGATAAAAATTATAATAAAGCAGAACCTAATAGTAATATTTTAATAAATTTAACTTGTGATCCCTGGATTGGATAACTTTGGAGCTGAAGTTCAATCACCAATTGTACTTGATTGATGAATCCTTGAAACTTAGATTTGGTGCCATCAAACTTCTCCAGTAAACTAATCTTTGGTTTTTTGATGCTTGGATGATGTTCAATCATAGATGAAGTGGTATGGCTTGAAGTAGCTCGAATCATCTCTATATCTTTGCTTCTTGCTAATCTTATTGCTTCTTGTGGTGGTATATTGAATTGATGCATTGTGAGCATTAATTCTCTCATTTGCTCTTGCATTTGTGTTATTGTACTTTTCATTTCAGCAAGCTCTACCATGATACCACAATAGAAAAGAAAAAAATATCTACTCTCACTATAAAATAAGACACTCAAGAACAAAGGAAAGAATTCTAGGAACAATATCAATATAGAAGTGGGTAATCC
Source organism: Physcomitrellopsis africana (assembly GCA_036785485.1). Lineage (NCBI taxonomy): Eukaryota > Viridiplantae > Streptophyta > Bryopsida > Funariales > Funariaceae > Physcomitrellopsis > Physcomitrellopsis africana. Next base: position 76,549 of record JAWRVF010000853.1, read on the forward strand.
ACAACTTCTAATATGCTTATGTCTTATCAAGAAAAAAGAGGTAATCTACTCTTAATCAAGAAGAGACAAAGTTTTGATATTATAACTGCATTTTTATCAATCTATCAAGGACATGAACTAAAACACATGCGTAAGTTAATAAAAAAATTATGTCAAAAGAAAATAACAAGATAGAAATAAAGAAGAATGTATATTCAAGAAGAAACTGGAATGGCTATTGCCAAAGATTAGAAAATACATGAGACTCTTAAACTAGACTAGAAGCAAGAAAGGAATTCACAAGAGTGAAGAAGGCTTCACTCTTATCTCTATTTATATTATCTAAGAACTATGGAGCGATATTCTATAGGACCTCCTATATGTGTCTAATTTACAAGACACGTGTGAAACTTACAAGATAAGTTTTTCACATATGTACCACGTACTTGGCTTATTCTGCAAGCTACCAATATGTGCAATACGTGGCTAGCTTGTTGACCAAGTTTCTAATCTATCAATCATCTATAGACATGTATAAAGGTGATTCCGTATCTATAAAGCTTCTAGGAAGTTTCTTTCTAAGATATTATCAAATTAATTTATTTTACCTACTTCTATTGATCTATATTAATTAGATAATTATTAGAATAAATCTTATATCCGTGATAAATATCCTCGTGGTACGAGAGATGCCAAAAGGATCCTAAGATTATTAAATACCCTCGTAGTACAAGAGATGCCAAAAGATCCTAGGAACATGTGTGTAAAATTCAAAAAGTGGGATTTGTCTTTTAGGATAGCAACCACCATATATAAATAAGGGTGTTTAGAAGTAAGAGTTATCTCATTCCATACTTCTCTTATATGCAACATTGGAGATCTCTACTTATTTGTATTTTGCCTCTTGTGTTTCTTCAATATCTTTAATAGTAGCCATTCCAGTTTTTTCTTGAATATATATACTTTCTTATTTTTATTTTGTCATTTCCTTTTGATATAGATTTCACTAATTTATGCATCTTCTTTTAGTTTGTATTCTTGACATGAGTTGATAAAAGAAATAAAAGATTTACAAATCAAATTGGCAAAGCTAAAAGAAAAAAAAAAGAATATCTAATAATGAATCTATATTAAAGCTAAGATATATATAGAAATTTATTTGATCTAATAGTATTATAGATTCTACTTTTCAAACAATTCCAATGTCTAAAGAACCACTCTCTCATTTTGTAAGAAATTATAAGCAATTGTCCAGCATAGATTATATTATATTTGTATACTATGGAATTTATTAGATTTTAGAAGCAACAATAGTACAATTGATTTGCAATTGCAAGAAGAAGGATGTAATGAGAAAATTGGCTTTACAAAATTGTGTGTTATATTATGTTATATTAAATCAATAGATTTTATGCATGGCGGAGTAGGTTGGATATAGAAATAAAATAAATAAATAAATAAATAAATTTGGAAGTGATGGATTGTTTGCTAAAGAAATTAAAGTGGCGTTATCAAAGGTTGGAACTACATTGTAGAAGGGATTGAGGTTAGAGGAGAAAATGAGAAACAGAAGTGATCAAGGTGTAAGAGTAATGGCATTTTTAACCTTTGTAAAATTGCCATCATCAATGGAAGATGTTGTTAGTAGAAAGTAGGAGGAGTAAAGTATTGCTCCATTGCAATAAGTATCATAGACCTTGGGGCCAAGGCTCCGGGCAGCAATTGATGTCTATAGCAGCATGTGATAGAGGAAAAGCTCACAAGAATATGTCTCATGTGTATATTTATAAAGTCCACTAATCAAAGTTAGAGCCCTCACGTTTGGTTTGCATTTGGAGGTAACTTTGAGATGATTCTGAGAGATACTAGACAAGAGAGGAAAAAAAATTTGAAGACAAATTTGAAGGTCATCTGCATACTTGGCATTCAATCCTTGAATCCAAAAAGAAAAAATCATGTTCCTTCAACAATACAGCATCATGGCAATGTTGAAAAAATTGGTACTAGTATCACGTGAGACCAAATTGACTGGTTGGTGTCACTAACTGTGCTCAAAAAATCTGCAATCCAAATTAATAATTTATAGGAGGAATACCATTAAAGGACAATTTTTAATCTCAAACATGTTAACAAAATTTGAAGAACAATACAAGATTGGAATTGCCCCTCAGTTTCTAATCCTATGACTAAAACATAGAAGAGGGTATATATAATACAATAGAATTCTCTAATATTGTTGAAGAATGTTGTTTAATTTTTGGTTTTGATGGAATTTAATTGAATGATTAAATTTATTGGAACTAATATTATTAATGCTTTTTTTACATTTATTATCTTGGAATGTATTATATATATATATATATATATATATATATATATGTGGTTGGTGTTAAACCAACATTTCATTGCATTGCTTTGACAAATTTATAAAATTTCATCAAAAGTTTTTAATAAAATTTTAAATTCACATGTATCAATTGAAAAATAAGCTTTCATGATGTAAATTTAAGTTATAAATATTTGTTTGAAGGAGGATAAGAAGCTTGCTCTATTGTAAATAATGCATCACAAGTTTTCAAATTTATGCAAGTCAACTTTGATTCAATATTTATGCATAATCACCATTGTCTTTTAAATTTGTAATATGTGATGTCAAAGACTGTATTTGATTTATACTGAAAGTATTTACTGAAAATGATTTGCTACTGTTTGACTTCTATTTGAAGTGCATCTTCTTAGCTCAAAAACCTTGATCTTATATAAACATTGTAATTCAATAATTTATACTACTAGTATGCATTACAGCTCAATCCATGCTTCCAGCAATTACAACCTCGCATACAACTGTAAGTTGATTCTTCTATATGCTACAATAAATTACACATAAAATATTTGGTTTTTAAACTTTCCTTTCATATCATGTAGTCATGTTACATAGAATAAAATAAATGTGTCTCTTTTTTTAAACATATTATAATTAGCTTTAGTATTTATAATTGATGGTAATAAGATGTCAAAACTTTACATGATTCAAGCTTTTGAAAGATGTAAAACTGCATGTTATATTGTCATCAGTTATACCAAATATACTATATTACACAATTTTATCTTATCTTAGAATGTTAATATTCTGATTTTAAAATTTTGATAAAAAAGTCATGGAGGGCCAAAACTATCCTGCATGAAGATGGGGAAGAATTGTCTCTCATGGTGAGCTAGTACAGTTCTGTGTTGGAACCAAGCTAGACACATTCTAGAATCTACCACCACCCTCGAGCATAACTCATGGGACAATGCATCAAGGATTTTGTCCAATTTTATTATTCTGTGTTTTGGGCGCACTTGGCTATTATCCCAAGTGAGTGAATTTTCAGCCTTGAGACTATTTTGTAAACCCCTTTGCTTTGTTGAATTGATTTTGTAGTTATTTATTTATTTGTTTATTTGTGTTGAAACTCCATTGAACTCTTAAATAAACATTTCTATGTTTCAGGTTAAACATGAATATATATATATATATATATATAAATACACTTCAATAAAATGATATCATATGATTCAATGTCAATTGATTAATGTATAATTTTCTGAAAAATCAGAAGAAATGTAGCAAAATAAAATACAAAACAAAGTTCACTCCCCGTTGATTCTACAGGTCAATATACTATTGTGTGTGTGTGTGTGTATATATATATATATATATATATATATAACACAATTCTCACAATATACATGAAATGCAACTAAAGAATTGATTTTACCTCATGTCAGGGTCAAAACCAACACTCAAACTTGATTTTCCAAAACACTCATCTCTACCAAAAAAAACCTCAACACATCCTAGAAGCAGAAGGATGGACTAGAAGAGAAAGAAGCAAGGACTGAAAGATCTGTGCCCATATCCATCTTCCCTTCCTACAATGCATTCGCAACCTTCTGATATCATATCTTAGACTTATCAAAAACCACACGAGGTCATGCTCTCGTTTTCTTGTGATGGAAACAGAAAAAAAGAGGGTGAAGTTGATGCAACGATTGCACTGTCAGTCAGGGCGTGCGATCGCTTTGCCAAACGATCCAATATGTAACCCTCACATAACAACAAAACAGAGGAGCAAAAGAAGGAGAAGAAGCAGAAGCAGGAAGAAGGGAAGCAACGAGACAGAGAGAGACAGAGAGACAGAGAGATCAGCATCGAAGAAGAAGAAGTCGAGGACGAAGAGGAAGAGGAGGAAGAAGAAGAGCCCAGAAAGCGTGGGAGTGCTTTGCGTTGCTTTTGCGGGGGGCATGGAGATGGACATGGACATGAGGCATCAGCAGGATGCGGGGCGTGCCTCCATGTGCGGTGGCCAAGGGTACCGTTGATCGTCACGGTCCAACTTCCATGAGCCTTCCATCACGCTCAGCACTCTTTTCGCTTTGCGAATGCATCTGCAAAGTGGGTGGCCTTGGTTAGGATGTGATTGACATGCGTCCAGCCGCGTCCTCTCCCTCGCTCTCGCTTTTTTTCGGTCTCTGTGTCTCTTCTTTGATGGTGTTCACGCTTTTGTTCCTCAATATCTGCAAATGATTGCAGCTGTGGAATTCATCGCCACCGCCTTTAGTTGACGGGATCCAATCGGTTGAATTGCAAGCTTGGTTTTTATCTGGAACGAGTTGGGGCCTTCGTGGGTGTGATTGTTAGTTGTAGTCTGCAGAGGTTGAGTAATCGGGACAGGTGCCTTGAACGTGTGGCAGTAATATCTGTTCTGGACTTGAGTGGGGAGGGACGCGAATTTGTTGCTGGCTCCTTGTATGTCTTATGCTGACACCAAGTCCGTTTTCCATATTTGCCAGCTTCATGATTCTCCTTGAATTGCTTACTAAAGTTCAACATTATTGCTCGGCATGTGGCATTACCAAGGGAGTTTAAAGTTGCCAAACCCCTCACACTGCACTCCAACAGACAACTCTTTGGTGGTTTCGTTCGTAACCTGGTTCGCTTCCTGGAGCACGACTCTAGTTAAAGGCCTAATGGGATGGGGCAGGCAGATTCGAGTGTTCCTCGTTGCTCTAAGAGTCTTTGTTGAGTACAGGGTAAGCCCGAGTTATTTCAATTTTACAGTAAGACTGAGAAGATCCAGAAGATTCTCTAAAATCAGTATCAGCTGGTTCTTCAAAAAAGCATTACCTATTTCAGTGAGCTTTGCTGATAATTAGTGCCATACGAGTGTTTGTTTCCTTGTTTATTTGTTTCTTCAAAATGTTTCGTTGATCAGATGCAAAAGTGAGAAGTCTGACGTGTAAGAGATTCTATTTATATTTCAAGCTGCATGGGATGATTTGCAGGTGGTTCAGAGGAGAGAAAAATGGGCTAAGAGCACGTCAGATAGAAACAAGCTATGGAAGAAGGCGCACGAACGCAATGCAAAACGTATATATAATGCTATTATAGGTCTTGAGGGATTATGGGTGAAGGCGGGTCAGTATTTGTCCACAAGGGCGGATGTTTTGCCTGACCCGTACATCGAAGTTCTACGTCTACTTCAAGACTCTCTTCCACCACGTTCTATAAAGGAGGTTTGTGAGAAAAGTTCACTACTCCCAAGTTGCGTCGCGATTGCTCAACATTAATTCCCATACAAGTTTAATTTGATACCGTTTTCGTCGTTGTGTCTTTTGTTTGACTTTTGTGCTGTTATGAATATTCTGCTTAAGATTTTGCGAGAATGCGTGCATAGAAGTCTTGGGCACCAGAATAGGCATTGATTGATGAGCATTGTTTGCATATCGTAGTTAGGGCTTTTCAACAGCAGTATGTGGCCGCGGTGCTTGCTTTTGTCCGAGTTAATGGAATTTTAAGAGTTGTGAAATTTGCAACTCGCATGATTTACTCCTAAAACTTTGTCTATATTTTTTTGTGGAATATCTCTTCGTTTTCTGCTTGATTATTTGGTTCGTAATCAATCCTTACAACATGTAGGTCCAGATGTGCTTTTCGGTGCACTATGTTAAATGTTACTTTTCGTCTACTTTGCCTGAAGTGATAGATTTATTCTATTGTTTGGGTTGCTATCTAGGTGAATGCGACCATTAAGAAGGAGCTGGGTAAGGATCCTTCAGAGCTTTTTGCCGAGTTCGATACCACTCCACTTGCAACAGCCTCGGTAAGTCTTGTCTTTGTTCCTCTTCCAAGCAGGAGATTATGGGTTTTTTGACTTCATCAGTTTTTGACACTACTCTATCGAGCTGAATCTGAGTTTTTATTGGGCATCCTTGTCAGTCTCCTGTCTTCCGTAGTATAAATTTAGTATTAATCTACACATTAAAATCTAAAATCTAAATTTTTTATTTAGTTTTTAATTTTTTTGAAAGATTGACCTTGATCTCATCTTTTGAGAGGTAGTGTAATTTGCTGAGGCACATTTTTGCTACATACATTGAAAACATGGCCAGTTGCTGAGGATAGAATTTTGCAGATTGCTCAAGTTCATCGAGCTCGTACAAAGGAAGGTATGGACGTTGTGGTCAAGATCCAACATCAGGGCATTAAAGATATCATATTACAGGTGCACAGACATGTATTTAGTGTGGTGCATACTGTTTAAATATTCTCATTGAATGGATTTGTGAATTCGCATATACCACTTGTCGCCTGAGGTACTTTCCAAGTAAACGAGAACTATTAATTAAGAACTAATAGATCTGTTTTTTAGAGCAAACGCTCACATCGCTGAAGTGCTTGAGTTATTCCTTTACGTACGTGTGTACAATCAAATCTTTTTCTAGCCTCAGACCTTGTTCCATGTGATAAAAGTTGTAGTTATGAAATCGATTTTCTTGTATATACTTAATTTTCATATTCTGATCTTATCGCCGTCTGCGACTAATGGAGCGAGCCTATCCACTGCAGGACTTGAAGAATGCACGGACTATAGTTCAGTGGGTTGCATGGGCTGAACCTGACTACGACTTTGCTCCTGTTATGGATGAATGGTGCAATGAAGTGCCCAAGGAGTTGAATTTCAAGTTAGAGGCTGGTATGTCTCATATCAATGTCCGCTAATAATCACTAATACTAAACTAATGATTAGATACACCCTCATGTGATCAAGACTTTCCGTTGGTATGGAGTTGTGCCAGTTTATTACGTGTGCGTTTAATAACGTTACTAGGTGGATTTGTAGCTGAAGGATGTTTGGATTGTAAGGAAGCTTATCCTCTTAGTATGCTCTCAGCAGAATGTGCCGTGCACAGATTGCTACGAGATGCTTAGTTGCGTCATCTTCTCTTGCTAAGTTTTTACATTCGAAATTCTTGAAGTTCCGCATCTTATATGCTTGAGGATTTTGTTGTATGCAGAAAACACAAAGACGGTGGCCAGGAATCTAGATTATAACAATAAAGAAACATCTGCAGAACTTTCCAAGAGCCACGTTGATGTGTTAGTGCCGGAAATTTTACAGGTTGTTATTCAGTCAAGAGAGGGAATCAAATAGTGACATGGATTACTTTACATATTTGCATGGTTCAGTCTCTAACTAATTGCTGGTAGTACGGATCTGTTTCTCGATTGAATTGGTAGACGTTATTGTTAATCAATCAGTATGCTCGGACTCATATATCTTTTTTGTTATCCTAAATCTTGCATTTTTAGTTTAGGGTAGTTCACATTCCTGTTGCTTGGTTCTCAGTTAATCAAATTCCACTTCTTAGAAAATTATGTCCTCATTTTATCATCTTTTTAGAACTTCAATAATGTTCACTTATTCCAATGATGGAGCGTAATGTGGCAGGCAACAGAGAGAGTGCTCATAATGGTCTACATGGACGGGGTTCGTCTCAATGATGTGACCAAACTGAAGGAATTGGGGGTGGATATGCAAGTATTGGTGGAATCAATTACACGTTCATACGCACACCAGATCTATGTCGATGGTTTTTTCAATGCAGATCCCCATCCAGGTAAGTGTTATTCGCGAAACTGTTGACTTGAAGGACTGCCGTCAGCTGCAGTGTCATTCTAATTAGATACTCGAGTGCTGCATTCAAACATGTTCTGGATCTAATAGTCTTTAAACTTGGATCTATTTTTCTTAATTACAGGGAATTTTCTAGTCAGCAAGGTTCCTCCTTTCAAGCCCATTCTTTTGGATTTTGGGCTCACTAAGAGTTTGACATTCAACAAGAAACAGGCGCTTGCAAAAATGCTTCTTGCTTGTGCGGAGGTTATTCCTATCTCCTTAATATAGTATATGATTGTCTTCAGTTCATGATATAGAAGATATTTTTGCACGTCTGTACACCATTTATTTCACACTGTATTTATGATAGACATGTTTGTCCTGTGTTTTTCAGGGTGATTATGCTGCCTTGTTGTCTTCTTTTACGGAACTTGGTTTGAAGCTCCGTATGGACATGCCAGAAGATGCCATGCAAGTTACCAACTTCTTCTTTCGTCGATCCATTCCAGGAAAAGAATCTGTGGTAAGTCTAACACACTCTTACACTATATTTGTAGAAATATTTCTGTTTGTTCCAATTTTTCACTGATTATTTTCAATTCTTTAAGTGAGGAATTCCTTTTAAGCCACATACACAGCCGTTTTGAAAGTTCACCTTTTTACAATGTGTATGCAGTCCTGGAGCTAGTCGATCATCGCCTTAAATTTTGTTGGCCATTCGGAGAGAGTGGACTCATATTCAAAAACTTGAGTGCAGGAAGATATAAAAAAGTGGACAAAAGAGAACGAAGACCGGAGGAAAAGGTTTCAGGAGAAGCAGAAGGAGGAGGAAGAGAAGGGTGCCAGTCTCCATCGTAACCCGGTACGATTTATCCTTTCCAATTTTGTTGATACTTCTGAAAATATAATTATGTTAGTTTACATTGGTTTTTTCTGATGGGAAAGCTGGGGAAACACTGTTAAGTGGTTGTTTGTGTTACATGAGCTCAAATTCCTCTAGCTTGATGTAGTGTTTACGTACTACTGCCTGAATTTCCTTACATCGTGTTGATATAAGGAAATTTTATGTTGTTGACGGTTGTGTTCCACTATTTTCTTGAATTTCGATGTATACACTTCAGTTTTCAGTTAGAGCTCTGGAGAATAGCCTGTTTTACGTTATCATGAAGAAGTCTATCTTACAAACTTGGTGCTCAGGTGGATGCTTTTCCAGGCGACATTGTCTTTTTCATGCGAGTTTTGAATCTTCTACGCGGTTAGTGAGATGTGGCCTGGTGCTTTTATTGATCATCTCAATCACAAAGTACTTGCTGTTTCTCCTTTTTTGTTTTTTTGTTTTTTTGTTTTTTTTCTGCATGATCAGTGGGCGTGATGTTTGTCATTTGTGTGCATATACTGTAGGTCTGTCTTCAATACTTGGTGCAAAAGTGGTCTACCTTGAGGTTATGCGTCCGTTTGCAGAGACGACCTTGTTCAGGTGGGTTGATTGATGTATGTTAATAGATGAATCGTATCGTCTATGCATAAGGTGAATAAATATTTTCTACTTAGCGAATTACTATTACTTTATCATCACATTTATCCAAGCGTAAACTGATTTAATTACCTAATAGTTTAATTATTTATTATTATGTTTATCTGCATCTTAATAAGGAAAATTGAAGTAGATTTAAGGAAATTTGGAGACCGTCCCTCCCCCCTCCCCCCTCCCTCTTTAATTTAAAACAAAAAAATTATAATGCTAAATTTTTAAAGAATCATTTTTTTTTATTTTAATTTTTAAAGTGAATAATGAAGATACATGATAGATTTAAAGAAGTATTTGACTTACCTTGGGCTAGGCAGTTTTTTGAAATTTTAAAAGTTAATGAGATGTTTTTAAGCGAGGAGGAAGAAGAAAGCTCGGAATAGAAATAGTAGTCAAACGGTAGTTCAGCGTCTTGAGGTTTCCCAAATCTGCTGGATTATAAAGAAAATATTGCTGTTAATCTTGAATGCAATGTGAAGGATAATATGTATTCCAACTCCTTATTGTTCTTATGTTATATGGTTGTGGTGCCACAGTGGGAATGTGTTAAGAAGTGGACGCATGCTGGAAACTGAAAACTGGATTTATAAAACACCACCTCACTCTAGTATTGAAACAAAACTGTGGGAGTTATTACTAAATCTAGGGCGGAAGGAGCAGATACTGGGTGTTCAGGTTTGTGTTTCGTTACATATGAGCGTCAAGTTCTTGAACAGAATTTGAAACAAAGTGTATGTAATGCAGGGAAAACTGTTCGCAACTTTCGCAGCATTATTAGATCCATAGCCAAGAAATGTTCATCTGTATCCATATACTTTTTATTCATCTGTGACAGGATTCTGTATGTTTTCTGTATTTTTTTCTTATTGCATTTCTCATTTTCATTATATGCGTCTTGTGATCATACATGCTTGATATTAAAACAAATGTTTCCAGGTTTGTGCATATAAGGATGGAAAAGTAGTTGTCGACACTGCGGGCGGAGTACTTGGAAAGTTTGATCCAAGGCCAGTTCAGCCAGATAGCTTGTTCTCTTGCTTTTCAGTTACCAAAGGAATCACAGCTGGGCTTGTGCATTGGTTAGCTGACCGAGGGTAAGTTCCTATTTTCTAATCAAGAGGACAGAGTATTGTAGTTCTGTGAGATCAAACATTTTGATAATTGTTTTAGTTTCCCATTTATCTTTGTTAACCTTTTAAGCTAATTACATTTACGGAACCATTGCTTTTGTTCTCCTTGTGCAGAAAGCTGAGCCTGAGTGATAAAGTTTCTACATATTGGCCAGAATTTGCAGTAAACGGGAAAGACAACATCACGGTACGTTACCTCAATGGATCCTTCTGAAATGGAATTCTTTTCTAACATCCTGTTTGCTATGCTCGGTTTTTGCCGCTTCTACTCCTGCTATCACTTTATAATCAGATAGAGTATCTAGTGTAGGGTCACATGGTAAACTGCATTTGTGCATTTCATGAGTAATGTAATTCATATTGTTGTTGTGATGCTAGTCAATCATCTTGTGAGTTAAATCCGGCTGGAAGTCTGCTGCTGTCCGTATTGGTTTTTACATCTTTTGATACCTACTCAAAGGTGATACCACTTCAGCCTTCATCTCTTCAAGTACAGCTATTTTACACTTCTTTTGTCTCATTGTTTGTAGGTTGCTCATGTTTTGAACCACACAGCCGGCCTGCAAAATGCCTTGACAAGTGATCTGAAGTCGGATCCTTTGGTTATGTGCAACTGGGACGAAACCTTAAAGAAGCTGGCTGAATCAACCCCAGAATCACCACCGGGGGCTAAGCAAGTTTACCATGCGTTAACTTTTGGTTGGCTATGTGGTGGCATAATTGAGGTCGCGTATTTTCTTCCTTCCACGCATTATGTTTTGTGAGGAAGACAGGGGAACATGCGTTCTTTGTAACTTGCGATGTCTAGGTCTTATTTCATTTTACTCATTTTGGTTAATGTATTATGGAGCTTAGGAAGAGTCTAGTGTTTGTCTCTGCATATGCGTGCTTCTAACAGTGTATTCTTCCAATTTTCATTACTTAACTATTGAGTATCTTACTTAGCATCTAAGCAGAAAATAGCTATTGCTCTTTGAACTCAAATAATATGGATTAATTTTCTCTTACTGTGCACTACACGAGTAATGCGATATTTTTCCTAATAGATCCAAGATGAGGGATATCTTGCAGAAGGCATCAGGCAAAAAGTTTCAGGATTTGTTGGAGGAGGCTTTTGTGCAACCAATTGGCTTAGCTGGGGAGTTCTATGTAGGTGTTCCGGCAGGTACGTGTGGAACTTTCGTGCAAGTGATATAGATTTTATTCAAGTGATCATTTCCATGCTCAGTGTCCCTCATGTTGCTTATTCTTTTTGCCCTAATTTCTGTATTCAGTTTTTGTATTACATCATGACGTTGTGTTTGCTTCGGAACAGGAATAGAGGATCGATTGGCATCACTTTCTTTGGACACCGAAGAACTGAAAACGATGAAAGAGGCAATTGAAAAGCAGAGAGCGATTTCAAGTCTTAAATCTAACCCAGTGAAATCTTTTGCTGAACCATCTGAGATGGCAATGAAGCAAGCCACTCCACAGAACTCGCTTGATGGCGAAGACGGAGATGGTATGTCAACCATCACTGCACTGCCAGTTCTATTCAACACTTTATTTGTGCGGCGTGCTATCATACCGGCAGCCAATGGTCATTTTTCTGCACGAGCATTGGCTCGATACTACGCCACTCTTGCCACCGCAGGGGCCGTTCCTTCAGCGTCTTCATCAAGTGAGCCCCGCTTGGGAAGTCACCCTCAAAAACCGTTGGAGAAGAAATTTGACCCCTTGGGAAAGGGTAGCAAGAAAGATGGGATGAAACAACAAGACCGAATCTCCAAGGCTGCTGCTGATATTGAAGCTCCTAAAGTTGTAGATACTTTAAAATCTTCGAATATCTACTCTAATCCTAAGATACATGATGCTTTCTTGGCTGCTGGTGAGTACAGCAAGCTCGCTTACACAGATGAAAAGTTTGGTTTGGGTTTTCGAAGGATTACCTCTGGTGGAAGCAATTCAGTGGAGGAAGTCATTGGATTCGGTCACTCGGGGGTTGGTGGATCAACAGGGTTTTGTTATCCTGGACACAACTTTTCACTTGCCATCACTTTGAATAAGTTGTCTCAAGGAGAGGTAACCGCTCAAATAGCTCGGTTAGTTACATCGGAGCTGGGTCTACCATGTCCTGCCATGTATAGTAGCGTGGGTGCAGACAGAGGCCCTGATATGACGGGTGGTGCTCTATGAGAAAGCTGAATTCATTGGAGGTTGTAGTCTAGCATTTTTCTTCTTTTTTAACTTTGTAGATTTCATTCGGCTGGGTAGTCATGTCAACGGCACATTTGAGACTATTTGGTACCCAAGTTTTTTTCAGTTAAGAATTTGCGGCAGCTTCAGCTGGGGTCTACCAGTTTGAACAAGACCCATTATGCTGCTATATTTGTGCAAAAAGTCTCCAACAGTTGCTTTAGGGGGAAGATCAAGTTTCTTGATTGCTTAACAAGCTCCTTATCATGAGATGGTAATTTTTTAAGATGAGAGGGAGTTATCCACTGAAATTTTATGTTCAATGCTTGCATAAAGGGTAGATCTTTTCGGTCTCTGTGGAATCTTCTTGAAGGACTTGGTGAGGAATTTATTACTTTCGTATACTGGAATTTTCTAAGGTCCTTGTAGATCTGTTGCCAGTGAAACTTCTTTTGTACACCACTTTTTCTCTCCTTCGGGCAGTTACGTCTGTATGCGATCCTGAATTTGACTTATGGTTGTCTGTCAGGTTATTTCAAGTCACTTGGGTGTACTTCAAGTGAGTATTGTTTTCAATAATGAATTAGCTGCAATTAATACGTATACCTAGCTGAGATATTGGAGTGCCTTTATAGAGAACTTATGCCAAGGAACTGCTCAGGAATTGTGTGTGTGGAACTTGTACATTGTAACGTGTAGTAGTTGATTATTAGGATGAATTTGTTCAGTTTATAGTATATTGACTGGTAAACTTCCATCAACAGCATGCCGGCCTAAAAAGTTACCAACTTGGAATTTGTCTTAAGTTTGGTACTGTAAACCCTTCCACACGTCTTTGATTTGTGTATAAATTTTGTGGTTGCAATCATAGCTGCTAAGTTGGATTGAAAAACCCCTCAACAACCCCAGCAATTGTTGAATTTGCTACGTGCTCTAATGTATTAGTTGGTGTATATATATATATATATATATATGTGTGTGTGTGTGTGTGTATATGTGCTTTCTTTACAAAGCTTGATTCACGTCTATCTGTATGAGACTTTTGATTTTTGATTTTTTTTTTTTTGCATGTATGCATGATCAACAAGATGTTTAGAAAGTAATTTTCTTTTGATAGTTATTAAAGTATTACAATATACAATTGTATAATTTAAAAAGATTTAGCTCTTTTTATTGAACCAAATTATAACTTTTAATATTAGGCCATGTGGAAACCAAATTTCATCAAAAAAGACAAATCTTGAAACAGAAGTACCACAAATTTCAATCCTATTTCTTGTCTAAAATAGAGCATTACATGTTTTTAAAATATTCACTTCTTTTACAGTTATTTTTAAACGTTATAAATAGTCATCTTCATAGTAAAAATGCTATATTTTACATGTCTATGTAAGATATATCATTTCCCTCATTTGGCAGGTCAGTGCCTTCTGTCAATAAATATTCGAACAACCTTTCTCTCCTACACTTTTAAGTACTCGAAGTTCTACATTCAAGTCATATTCAACTCCCCCATAACTACATATTGTGACCAACTCACATTAAGGGTAGCTGAAATTTACAATTAGAGAAAATCTAACCAGGTGCTGGTCCTGTCAATCATTAAAACTCAATGCAGTTTAATACAATGAAGGTATCATGCCCGTTTCTCACCGATCTTCACGAAAGGAGTAGTAGAGTACTAACATCCTCCAGCTCTTCTTACAGCCACTGTAGCTTTGCTCCAGAAAATGTGCCTTAAATCGAGAGAAGAAAAAGTACTATGGTACAAGGATGAAATCAGAAAACATGCTTGATCCTTCACCCATCTTCTGTTGCTGCCAGTTTCCTCTGCACCTCTTGCAAATTCAGGCTCTGCGTCCGTTCCTTTCTTCATCACATAGGTTGTGTGAGTTAGAACCACATGCCTAGTGAAGTCCCCTGTGCTGGACTCTTCTTAAACCCCCGACTTCTAACAGGTCACTGTTTCAAAAGACAAAGTCAAAGTAACAGGAAAGCGTGCACTTCATACTGGAGAACCAGAGATACAACCAAGTTAGAAGAAACAACGCGTTACTATGTCAAACAAACTTTCACCGATGTTGAATTCAACAAGGTCTTCTGAGGACTGCCATTTTGTTTATCAGTTACCTCAATTTGGCTGGCATCCTGAGGAAACCAGTGCATTGACGAGCCAAGGTGGAGGATAGCAGGGATTGCTCTAAACAGCAGCGGTGTAGTAATGAGACTAAGGGCCGTCGTCCCGAGTAATAACAAGTACAATTTCTTCTGAATGAGGTGGAGATTGGAGGCCCGGCTCAAAAGTACAAATGCAAATTCTCCGATTTGAGCAAGAGACATGCCCACAAGAAAAGCATTTTTGCCGCTGTAACCAAAAGCTCTGACCACCAACATGATCACGATAGTCTTCGAGGTGATGACGAGAATCAACGAAGATAGTAGGATGTCCATATGATTCCAAAGAAATTGGACATTTATCAGCATACCAATACTTGCCAAGAAGAGGGATGCAAAAAGGTTTCGGATCGGATCCACTTGCTCAAGTGTGTGTTCTGCAAGATCCGTGCTGGAGATCATCACACCTGCAATAAAAGCACCTAGCTCTAAGCTCAAACCCAGCTTTTCGCTTATCCAAGCGATAAGGAAGCAGAAGGCTACTGCAGTCAGCTGATACAGCTCGTTCGTTTCTCTGGAGAGCCGTACCATGAGCCTCAAAAATTGAGGCACAAGGGTACGTGCCAGGACGACACAAGCGAGAAGAAAAGCTGCCAGCACAAACAACGAGCGTGACATCGACACCAGGCCTGCTATGAGAGTCCCACTACCACCGAGCACGGGCAGTAGAGCAAAAAGTAATCCAACGCAGCAATCCTGAAGAATTAAGGTTCCGATCGTGACTTGGCCATGAAGGGAGTTTATGGAATTGCGATCCATGAGAAATTTCAGCACAACAGCTGTCGATGACATCGACAAAAATGCACCGACAAAGATACCCTCCGAAGCCCTTGCTCCACAGAACACAGCAGGGACTGCACTCAGGCACATGAAAAGGACGATTTGTAGGAAACCTCCAAAGATAGCCACAGCCCGCACAACCCGCAACTTCGAGGTCGAAAACTCGAGACCCAGAGCAAAAAGGAGAAACACTACACCAAATTGTGCCACCGTCTCTACCTGAACAAGCTCGCTCACAAGATCCAGTCCACCAGGGCCAATCGCAGATCCCGCAAGCAAATATCCCGTAATCACAGGTTGGCCGAGACAAGCGAAGAGTATGCCACCTCCAGCAGCTGACACAATGACGATTACCAAATCTGAAATAAATCTTACGTCTTGTTGAAGGACCATGGAGGACTCCCGTGGGTTAGATATGACAAATACATTATCCTTCTTGTCTATCAAGCGGGGCGTCTCGTCTGCGCCAGATTCACCAGATTCTAAATTTATCAGATCCTGAAGTTGAAACGGTTTGGCTGTTCCATTGGTTTCCTGCGTGTCATTCTTTTTGGGCTTGTCATGGGTGACTCTGGCCACTGTCTCTAGCTCGGCTTCCTGGTTGTTTACACTATTGTTAAAGCTGCTTCCAACCAAGCCCTCGTGCGCTTCCTGAGAATCCTCCTTGTCTGGAAATTCCTTTTCCAACAGCTTATCGAATACTTCAGCTAAGCTCCCTTCTCTCGAATTTGGTGCCTGTGCAATAGAATTGGCCCTAGTTGCATTCAACTCTGCTTCCTTCTTCTTCTCTTCAAGGAAGTCTACATAATCTTCTCTTTCGGCCCTTACTGCAACAAGAAGCTCTGCCAAGAATATCAACCAAAAAACACACAAAGTGTACACTGCGACCCTAAAGTTTTGATTCTGGGATCTGGGACTCTTCCTTCTTGTACACCCCATTGCTCCTGCCATACCTCTGCAATTTGGGATATATCAATGCCTTGGCCTGTTATCCATGCCCCCCAAGATATTAATTCAATGTGATGTTCTTGGCAACACTGGAATTCCCAGTTTTAGAAGGGTTGATGCTAACAAGAGAAATGCCAACATCTAGTTAAAATCTACGGCGTGGTCATCTGAAGGACGTATTAAAAGCTTCCCAGAATATAAAAAATACTACAAACATGGTAATATCTACTTGCTGAACAGGATAAATAAGGAAACTGGACCTCACGAGAGTAATGCTCTAAGAAGAAAACATACTAGAGCTCATGAAGTGACTTTTATCTGCTCTGTCCAAAGCGACAAAAATCAAACCGCCGGCGAACAAGACACGAAGAGCAGCCTTCGCAACCTCAGCAAAGAGTACAATCTTCGTGCATTGCCTGAGAAAATGCTATCTCGTAGGTGTATAGAGCCTTGCGTATGACCATGACTCAAACAAACATTCCGTCACCAAGTCACTGGAAACCCATCTTCAAGACTTTTAAAAACCGTTGCCGACCCTCGAGAGAAAACCTGGACTATGTTCTTTTCTCTAGACATCATACTTTTCTCTCTTAACCCCAAAAATCCTGAATCTCAACATAAAGTCGAAATACCAAATTAAGTCACCCTATCTCTTCAGCTTGTCGGGACAACTCCCAAGGCAGCGTCACGAAAACAGCACCAAACACGACCTCAAACCAGAAAACCAATTGCAACACTCCAGGAGCTCTGTCATGAAAAACCATTATCTAAACCTCATTCCGTCACCCCAATTTATATTACCAATCACCCACCCAACAACACGCCATTTCTACAGCACAAGCCCTTCCAAGCCACAACTTACCCTACTGTCCACCCATCACTGCAAACAACAGCATCCCAAAGCTCCTACGCAATGCTTCCGAAGAACAATCTTGGCCATGACTCCGATAAGTCCTGTCGTCTCTCCTCATCCTCGCTTCACGACACCAACCGCTACCCAAAAGCCACAACTGAGTTTCCAAAAAAAGCTTTTATTTTTTCTGGCGTTATGGGTGAGGCAAAGGCGGAGGATGAGACGAAGGGGGAGCTGATGAATGATTGACAGTCGCGGCTCTGGTTGCTCACCACACGATCACTCGGTCTTGAGGGAGTCACAGACGCTGATGAGAGCTCGGCATGCATCTTTTGTACAGTTCGATAGTTCCAAAACCAAAATCGTCAAGGAGGGGGTCTTGCCAAAGGAACATGGTGGAAACGAGGACGTCACTGTTGCCGAATCATGCTCCGGCCTCTTATGATCGAGAATGGTCATAGCAATTATTATGTACCTGTTTGCAATGAGCTGGATTGGATTTTGGCTTTCTAATTGTTTTCCAGAAGAAAAGATAGATAAGAGGGTGTTGCAGAAAATAATGGCATGCTGTGAAGAAAGGACTCGCCCATGTTATTGTGACTTGTAAGTGCAGTCATATCTGCATTTCGGTTCTCCCCAGGTCTTGGTCAGAGCTTGTGATGGTGCGATGATGAAGTACGAAGTCATTTGTGAACCCACCACTCCGCTTATGTAAATAAATTCTAAGTTTTTACGTCAGAGCTTTACTGTGACGGATCGTGGAGAGTGTGATGTTAGACTTGAGGAGAAATTACAGTACTGCTTTTGCCAAATGTTGACTTAAAGTAGGGAACTCATCGAACATGGACTGCTACTACCACTACATCCATAAAAGTACTCAATTGCATGAAAAATGAGAAAGACGTTATACGAAGTCCCGAAACTACGCCTCTAAATAATTCGCCTGTCATTCAGCTTCATCTCAGCACATGAGCGTTTTCTAATTTACCCTTTAGCACTTACCAGTGTTGAATCCCTAACATATTATATTAACATTACCTTACTATCCAAAATGAATGTTGTTTTTCCACCAATTCCATGTAACTAAGACGTTTGGTTCTTTATATTTGAGTGAGTATTTTGTTTTCTTGCTGTCTATTACATTGTTTTATCCGTCGAATATGTTAACCCAATTCTGCATTGTTTCATGAATTAACATTAGTCCACCACAAGGCTGACATGATCGTTTGATGTTAATTCAATCCACAATATTAAAACATTGGTGTGATCTCAAACCCGGAATTGGTGTAGGTCTTTCGTTTAAGATAGGATTTGTGCATCAAAGTCTTCTGGCGATAAGCTCCTTTGAGAAAATAGGATAAGCTTGGAATTCGACCCCGGGTCCGTCAAACACACTCTGGAGGGCTAAAGGTGTTTGGTTGATTGTGTCCTCAGAACCTTCCATGCAAACCACTTCCGCGCAATTCATTGTGCATTAAGTCATCAACTCATTAGTACCAAATCCCCCCTCTTGAAAATAAAAGGTCAGATACATCAGGACGAACTTATCAAAGTAATGGTATACGTACCTATATGACTGGTTGTCTTCTCACCTTCAAATGTTACGTAGGTATTGCCTCGTCATGCCATACATTTTTTTCTGCGAGATCAACCTTACACTTTCAACTGTTTCAAGCCCCTCACACCTTGTGGTCAGAGATTGCTCTTCTACCCATGTTAGATGTTAACAGGTTAAGAGCAGTGCTGTATGCATTAGCTCAGAGGATATTCATGTCCTCAAACAACTGCATCTCGGAGAAATCATTTTCAAAAAATTCAAATGCCAACCTCGAGGGAATACTTAACGGGGCCAAAAATCGATGATCTAAGCAAGTAACGTTTTGAACCTACTGATTCAATGAATCCTAGAACTCATGAACCTAACAGAAACCTCAGCAAAAGAACAGAGGACTCACATCGATGCCAATTTGGCCACCGATCGAGAGGGTGAGGCTGTAAGCGCTGAACCTTGTTCTCTGGGCTTCCACCATTGTTCTTCTTACAATGTGCTCCTGTGGGAACAATTATTGAAACGACGAATGAAGAGTGGTCTCAAAGGCTCCGATTGTTTTGTGCATATTCCACAGTGAGTAGCAGGAGTTCACCTCATCGTACTTGATAAACTCTTCTCGCTCCTCAGAGCCGCAGTTTCGGCCGACTGGGCAGGGATTGAGCATTCTGACACGGAACTACATGATAGTTTCTCTGTTTACAATCAATTTATAAGGCATCATGCTGTTGGAGAGTACTCGACCTTCACATGTAAGATAATGACCTGATATAGCGAAATAATTGGTTGTTTAGTTTGACTTAATGTTGCAGATGATGTGCAAAGAGAGAGATGAGTGGCAGTGTACCACTTAAGATGAAGAAATATCAGGATGAGCCATGTAAAGTAATGCAAAATTGACAAACTCCTGGATTCATTTAAAACACACACAGATACACACTGTAAACCAAGTTTCCTACTTCGTTGATTTCCTAAGAACTTCCTTTCAATGTTAATTATGGTACAATCAAAAAATCAACGTTGCCGGACTAGGGAATGAATGGGCACCTTGAGCTACGTCTTACCCAGATGTGTCTCCAAACTCTGAACCCCACATGATTCGTTCCCAATAAGCATCACCGTATCAGTGGGTTGCAGGAAAGAATTGCTCAACAACGGCCAGAGTGTGATTTGGAATAACAGTTTGCTAGGATAGCTGCAGGTGGACCAAGGAGCAGTACCTGATTTGCGATGTGCTTTCCGTCCTTGCAAATAACCAGCCAATTCTCAGCAAACACGTAGTCGTAATCTATCACAGTTGCAAGCATCCAAATCCGGACTGAGCTTTCATGGATTGAATTCCCAGCAAATCTCCAGTAAAGTACATTCAGGTCACTGAAAGAATTTGAAGCATGCCATACAATGACCAAACGTCTGATCAGACAGACAAGCTATGTCAATATGTTTCAGTACCAAAGCCATCTCATTCAAAAAAGGAGCACCTGTGATATTTAACGAGTAGCAACAAAAAGAAGCACCAGATTCTCCGAGCTGGTCCACAACTTCGACAAGGTCGGAACTGCTTACAATATTTACTGACTGCAGCATTAGCCACAATGCACACACCCAGACAACCCAACTTTATTCACTTACCACCATCTCTGCTACAGATGACTTCGAAACAAGGAGCACTTGACCTCTGTTAATATCTACAAGAGCGACATTCTTGTCCGTATCCGAATCTCTTCGAATGATTTCATATACCAAATCTCAAATGCTAATCATAGAAATATACGAGTGTTACCTAGCGAAGCTGCTGGAAGAATACAATCATATCTAGCGTTGCAACTTGTCACCAACAAGACTCTAAGTAAAAGTTCGTCCTCCCTAAGGTTGTGTGTTCAGCAGTTAACAGAGCTTCTGTAAACTTCGAATGATCACAACATAGGTTTTGATATAACTAGGTGGGAGAACAAATCGAAAAGAATAAGGGTACGTCAATACCTTCCGTGGTGGGACAGGTGGTGGTGGTGGTGGTGGTGGGGGGGTGTGTGTGTGTGTGTGTGGTGTGTGGGTGTGTGGGGTCGGGTTGTGGGTGTATGTGTGTGAGTGAGTGCCATCAATGTCGAACAAGGCAGTAAAACCTTCCTTCCGTTCCATGACTAAACGCACCTCGACCACTAGTCAAATTCAAAGTAATTAGCTCGTCCAAGTGTATATCCTTCGCATAGTGTCCACAGCCTCATTGAGAGATGAAGGAACAATTCACACGCCCTTTCAACAAACTGGAATCCATAAAAACCTCTCCAGTGTTAAGAGTGTGAGGCTTCTAATGCTCCGTCCAGAAGCTCTATGATTGCGTCCCGGTATCCCACACTTCCATCACAGATTTCTAAATCCGAGCAAGATTCAATTAACGAAAGTAGAAGCAATCCCTGTGTGTCGTATTCCACCAGATCAGTAAAAGTTTCCCACACCGACAGCACAGTGGGAGTTATGCAGAGATCATAGAAACAACCTCGACGCAATCCTCTAGTTATGACAATTCACTAAAGTCGAATCACACACTTGCCAAGGACGACCACATTTCCTCAAAAGAAAACATGTGCCAGACACGCATAGGTCCATTCTGAACCTTCTTCCACTGAACCCTACTCCGGAAACCGTGAATACAAAATCAGTATTAAAAAACGAAGACAAGAATTCTGGTCAATACCGTCCAAACGAATCATCCTCACCCATGTAAAGCGATCGACCCCACCCAACCCCAGCCTTCTACGCCGCCAAGGGTGACGCTTCCCGAGGGTTCCAGACGCGTTCGCTGAAGCTCCCATGACCGGCACATGATGTACCCATCCAATGCAGCGTGGCGGTGGTAGTTCGAGATTCCTCAAACCTCTCCACCAGAGCCTGTGATTGTGGAGATTATCGGAACCTTGCAACAGATTCTGATTGCGGTCAAATAGCCACGTGAGGCCATCGGTGCATCATGAGAGAACACCCTTGCTCCGCTCTGGCAGTTGGAAGCTTGGGGTTGCCCAGTCCAGGTCGTTAGCAATGGCGTTGCTACGGAGCTCTACGTTTTGCCTCTCCGGTGCGCTGGTTCCCACGTGTTGCGAACGTCGGACCAGGCAGGTCTTCTTCTGCCTCCGTTTCTGGACTGAGTGGTCGGAGTTTGCGAGTTTGGGTTGTTGCAGACTATTTGTGGGGTGGGAATTGATGGATTTGAACGCTCCTTGACTGCTGGCGCGGTTTCCAGCCAGAAGCGTGGTGATGGTGTGGAACAGGTATGAATGTAAAGTTCTTTGTGATTGTTTTCCTTAACTGAACGATGCATTTTGAGTGATGCACGTCGGAGAGTGTCGAAGTATTCTGCGTTGTATGAACTTTTATGTGAATTTCGTGTAGGTTGAACTGGATATTCCCTTTCTTGGATGAAGGAGCCATTCACCTTTGATTTGGTGACAGATTCCGGTGCTTCTCTCGAAATCTTGAGTGACAAGCTTGCTGCTGGAGAGTGGGAGGCAGCCGATGCCGAGACTCGGCGTCTGTTATGTGTCATAGCTGGAGAAGATGCAGTGAAGAGAAATGGGTTTGTTTCTCCGTTGTGAAATTTATATCTGTTTCTGACCTGAGCAAGATAGATAGCTTGTGGAGGCAGTATAGTTAGGGAAAATTCGGGTACAGTGTTCAGAAGAGGATTTGGATCAAGTCAGGAAAGTCGTGGAATGCGTTCTTCAAGAAAGTGGGTTGGACGCGGCCCTTGGATAAGTACCAGGAGACCTACAAGAAGTTCCCGCTTGAGTTTATGTGGGACGTTGCAGACCTAACCGGGAGGGTCACTTACCACTTACGAATGCATTAAGAGGGACACGGCTGCTGGAAGCGATTCTTACCCATCCCGCTTTCGATAACATCGATGAGCAGTCAAAGGTGCGAGCATCGCCCGCAAGCCTCTTTGGATGATCTCGGTGATGCAGGTCTGTTCACCACGCATGTTCTTCATGTAGAGTCTTGTAGACATCGTTAGTTTGTGTTGCCGTTGGATTGTTCACATAATTGCTAACCCTCGAATCGTGTCTGGCATTGCAGAGGATGGTGAAAGACAACTCTGGACATGGCATCTAGAGTCGCTCAAATCGACAGGATGAGCTACAGTATCAACTTGACAATCGGAGTTGACAATAAAACTCAAGATTCTGCTCAGGCAGCTGCTCAATTTCATTAGTTTATTCATTGCCTACTGTTGAGGAGTGTGCCACGCTTGCAACAGCAAGTGCTAATTATGAATGATCGATGCAAAGCTGCTTTGAGAAGACTTCGAGAATGGCTTTGTTGTACATAGGTTGGTGAAAGAGCTCTGCTTCGTAGTGAAGAAGGCATGAGGTAGACTTTTTGCTGATGGGTGTGGTGAATCTTCTTCACCAGCTTGCGATAATCATACTTAAAATTTCGATCCGAATTTTGGGATCTGGCCTGAAATTGACATGCTTTTCTCCGGCTGGAGATTTTTTGCATTTCCATCATTTATCCCTCCCCTCTCTTTCGCGATTGCGTTTAAAGAGAACCAACTTGTGTTTGAAGCACTCTCGAAGTGTGTTTCGGGTAGAAGCGCACTGTTCAATATTGTATACGGCTTAATCCCTCAGCACTACCACTCAGATCTGATGAAAATATAATATCAACACTCCAGATTAGATCAGACCATACTTCGTACATTACTGAAGTGGGAATAAAAGCAGAAACAACTGTGTGGTGTCTATTCGGATAAAAAATCAATTGGGAGTAGAACACAAAATTTGCAAATAAAACACATGTGAACAGAAACTATCTACACCTCGTTAGTGGAGGCGTTCTCAACTGAAGTATAGATTTGTGAGAAATGAAGAATATTGTGACATGAAGCTATTCAGAGGATCTATCGAGTAAGGAACCACAGGCTAGTAGTAATTTAAAGATATTCTGCAATCTTTCCATCACGTGTCTCATCACTGAGTGCGTGGTTGAGAACTAAAAGATTTCAAGCATGACACCATTGCGTTTGTGCTCTGGCATAATCTGGAAAACCTTTCCCAATGGGGCTATTTTTACCAGCATTCCTGTTTAAGGTTGAACACAGGGAAAGTAAAACTCAGCCAGCTGTTCTCTGCACTATTTCTCTATTTGGATGTGTTTTCGCGCACTTCGAGAGGTGAACTGAAAACCGAAGAAATGAAAACATCCAAAAGTGATTTAGATTGCAGTGAACATGAACAGAGTGGGATCCGTTGTGCTAGGAATAGCTTCAGAAAGTAGTAAAAATCACTGCACAGGAACCAGTACAGAATAGGCTGACCTAATTAGAGAAATCGTCACGTGGCCAGGCATTCTTTGAAGAAGAAGGGAGCGTTGCCGAGTGCATATCCCCCCTTTACCCCGACTTTTGAGCCGTAGGTTTTCCGACCAGCCTCACCCTTCCAGATCCCGTCTTGCACGCATCCTGCCCGAGGTCCGCTTTTAACGGTCACAGCACATCCACAGATGCTGGTTTTGGTGGTTTTTCAGTTGGGTTTCGTAGAGCGGTGCGAGGATCGGCCTTGATCGACTGCTTGTGTGAGCTCCTCAATCTCCTCACCTGCATTGGCCTCTGGAGATGCAAGCAATGGGGATTCAATGTGTTTGAGAGTGGTTCGTGTCTTGTTGAACTGTTTTGTGATGATTAAGGATCCGAAGTACTGCAAGAAGCCGTTTAGAAGCACTGCATGATTTGTAATTAGTTTTCAGGTGTGAGTTCTCCTATGTAAATAATTTGAAACTGTTCTGAAAGGGCACGTTAATACTCGTAAAGAGTTTGTAGGAGTTTCCCCGGTCTAGTAGAGTACAAGAGCTCGCAATCAGGGCTAGAGGTAAACTCAGTAATGAATAGTTGAGTTTCAAACACAAGCGACTGGGGTCTTTGAGAGGTTAATCTCTGTTTGAAGACACGCTTTCTACATACGAAGTTTTAGCTTGAGGTTTTAGTCGATTGATACTGCGTTTTTGAGGCTAACTTGATCCTCTAAAAAATTTAGGCGTCTCCAGGGGCTTTGGTTTTTTCTGTGTCTGACTTTGGGTTCAAGGATCACCGCGGATGGCTACAAAATTAATTCACAGACGGTGTGTATGTGTGACTGAACATCTAGAATTTGTTAGAGTTGGACTCTTTATTCCTTTCTCTGATGTCTGTCTTCTGTGGACTAGCAGTTAAACAAGTTAAAGTGATCTTCTCCAATCAGGGCGCTCAGCTCAAATCCACAGCACACATTTTGTTGGGTCTGATCACGTGAAATCAATGAGAAGGGCATGGGTGAGATGCTGTGCTGGCGTGTGTTAGGGTAATAGGACGAGGGTGAGGAAGAATATCTGGTGCCAATGAGCACAGAAGGAGACGATTTGAAGAGTTTTTCAGAGAGATGAGTGATCTGCTATGGTGTTTAAACTGAGATTCGGGATTACACGACAGAAGGGTGCAGCAAAGACAGTAGAAATCAATGACGCAGGAGGAGGCAACGGCGCGGCAGCGTTTCCCTCACCGCCGACCCCAGCTGGATCGACGTCAGGGCCACCGACACCAGCCGTGGCGCCTGTTATTAAACCTAATGTTAACCCTCTCGGAACACGGAATCCGGCCATGCCCATGGTTCGGCAAGCCGTAGAGGCCCTTGCGTCTTCAGTGCTTGCGCAGAGCTCACCTCAAACGCAGGAGAATAAGTTAAGTAAAGGAAATTTGGAACCCCTGCTGTCTTTTAAGGACGTGCCTGTTTCTGAGCGACAATTTCTGTTCTCAAGGAAGCTTAAGTTGTGCTGCTACATGTTCGACTTCACAGATCCTATGAAGGATGTGAAGGAGAAAGAGATTAAGCGCCAGACTCTGCTAGAATTGGTAGACTACGTGACATCGGGCACAGGGAAATTCACAGAGAATGTATTCGAGGATATCACTCGAATGTTGGTCGTCAATCTATTCCGCCCTCTCCCCCCTGCTCACCACGGGAATACGGGCGCCGAGGGTGACGCAGATGACGAGGAACCCGTTATGAATCCCGCTTGGCCGCATTTGCAAATTGTGTATGAGTTTCTGCTACGGTACGTGGTGTCTTCCGATACAGATGCCAAGGTTGCTAAAAGATACATTGATCATTCCTTTGTAATTAGATTGCTAGACTGCTTTGATTCTGAGGATCCTCGGGAGCGGGAGTATTTGAAGACGATTCTACATAGGATTTATGGGAAGTTCATGGTCTACCGTCCCTTCATTCGCAAGGCTATCAACAACATTTTCTACAGATTCATTTACGAGACCGAGAAGTATAACGGTATTGCTGAACTCCTGGAGATTCTGGGCAGCATTGTTAACGGATTTGCTCTGCCCCTTAAGGAAGAGCATGAGCTCTTTCTTGTGCGAGCTCTTTTACCCCTGCACAAACCCAAAGGCGTCTCTATTTATCACCAGCAACTTGCTTATTGCATAATTCAGTTTGTGGAGAAGGATTTTAAGCTGGCGGATACAGTAATCAGGGGTATGCTCAAGTATTGGCCCTTAACGAACAGTCAAAAAGAGGTTCTGTTTCTGGGAGAACTGGAAGAAGTCCTGGAAGCTACTCAGGGTGCAGAATTTCAGCGCTGCATGGTACCTCTCTTCAGGCAGCTTAGTCGTTGTCTCAACAGCTCCCACTTCCAGGTGAATCCTGTACTTCACTTCTCTTTCGAGCTGCAAGGTTCTGAAGATAGGACTAAGATAATGGGATTTGTCATTAGCTTTTCATCGTTAATATTAGGTCATCACGTTGTGTTTGGATTTGAAGTTTTGCAAATTCATCCTCGCTGATGGTACTCGAAGAATGTATTTGTGCCTTGGTGACGTTTTTAGAGGTAGTTGTGCTTGGATGCTGAATCCGCCTACTTAGTAAAGAAGTTTTGCAAGCGTGCTTCTTGGTACATGTTAGACAGGATCATTTCATTTGGGCCAGAGATGTGGGTTTATTGTTATTATTCAATACGTGTCTTTCAGACTGGCAAGTGATACATGTGCTACACCACCAAAACGTTTATTGACAATTAAGTGTACTGGTGTGCTGTAGGTAGCGGAGCGTGCACTATTCGTCTGGAACAATGATCATATCGTGAACTTGGTTGCTCAAAACCGGCATGTGGTGCTTCCCCTTATCTATCCTGCTCTTGTAAGGAACACAACTAGTCACTGGAACCAGACCGTGCATAGCCTTACTTTGAATGTTCGCAAAATGTTCCAGGAAATGGACAAGGAACTTTTGCAGGAATGTGACCGCAAGTACCAAGACGATGCAGCGAAAGCTAGCAGCGTTGATAAGAAGCGTGACGAGACTTGGAAGCGTTTGGAAGCTGCAGGATCCACTCTCAGCCATTCTTATTTTAGTGCTGTTTTAGACAGCTTATCAGACAGCCCAAGCTGGATCTGGTAAAGCTGTTGTTGGTGGAAAAAGGGCAATAGTGAGAAGCTAGTTTTTTTTTTTTTTTTTTTTTTTTTTTTTTCCCTAATTTTTCTAATTATCTCATACTAAGAGGACCTCAGTTGCTCATATTGCCCTCTTCCTCCCGTTTTCTGAGTAATCCTCCTTTCCTCCCAAATCCAGGGATTTATTCCTCAAAATGATCAGACAGGCAGGGATATTTTACTGCGCCAGATGCAACTCAATGTGGAGGGCAATTTTGGAGTCTTTGAAGACAACCATGTTCTACTCGAGAATTCAGGATGCAAAGAGGAGTACATGGAGGGAAAGCTAATGAAGCTTGATTATTACTATTGATCTGTTGAGTGAATGGTTTTTTCTCCATGATATCGATGTCCACCTTTAGTTCGCCAGCATAATTGGGGAGGTTGACCACTTGCCTGCTGTAAAATGGCATCGTTAGCATGGTGTTGGTGTTCCCTACGACCTGGCCTTTTGCGGCGTCCACAATGTAAATCAAATTGACAAGCTGCCGGGTCTTCGCAGTGTAGATTTGTGAAGACTGTAGAATGAAGTGTGGGGTGCTGTTGTGGTGAATGTACTTAACAGGGAAGGCTGACCCATTCCTTGAAACTTAGCATACCCTTGTGTATTTGATACCGTCAACCTATGTCGGTTTCTACTCCCGAATTTGAATCATAATTTTTTTTTGGATCTTAGTCACCTTGGCCAAGACGCTGTTCTTATGTCATCTTCACTTCAACCTCTGTGTTCCGCTATACTAATTTACCGACGGGGAATTTCCTTTTTGTCTCACTGTGGCAGGTCTATGGCCTCACATGAAGTGGCAACAAGGAAAATTCTCTTGCATAGCAGAAGTCTACCTCAAACGATGTGTTCAGTATATCTCCACAATCGTATCAGTGAGGAGTTGAAAGTTGGTTTTATCGAGGACTAAGGAGAACTCGAAAAGTTTAAGATGGGTAATGACATCACATGATTATCTGCGTGGCTGCATTGTTTACAAAATACTCTTACCTTATTGTCCAGTTCATATTCAGCTAACGATGCACCGAGCTTCAGATTTCGTATGAGGAATCTGGTGTAGCCAATTAATCCATTACTTTGTAGATAACGTAGTCATAATAACAAATCTGCAACACTGGTCTCGATAGCCGCTCAACAACATGGTTACTTCACCATTTTCTGCCGGGTTGCTATTGTGTGCTTAATCAAGCATTTTGGGGTGCTCCAGTTCACACATCAACTGTACTTTCTTTCTGTGTTACCGCCTCAACTGTGTAATTTGTAAAACTTTCCCAAAAATGTTTAGACAGAGGGTTTCCCTTCTTTTCAGGAGTTAAAAAAACCAATTTTCTAGTCAATTTTCCTGTTTTGATGTGTTCCATTGAAAGAGTGTCCAAGTTAAGTAAATCAAATGTATTACAAATAATTTAGATAACATGCTGAAATTGCAGGAACATCATTCAAATTGTTTTTGCATCCAAGATAATTCTTGTATCATGCTTTGAGTTAGACAGTTTACTTTCAAAAGATGGGTAGTATGACATATAAAAAAGTTAAATACTTAAAACATGATCATGAATTGAAACATATATATATATATATATATATATATATTTTAGGTTATTGAGAGTAGAAATAAAGTTAATTTACAATGAAAAAGTTAACTACTCATTTAATTATTTTAAAAAGTTTATAGCGTGCACAAATGATGTATTTTATAAAAACAAATTATAATAAGTGTGACACAATCAAAATTTCTTCAAGTGAAACATATAATTTTACAAAAATATTTTATATAATGTATATAATTATAAAAACTTCATTTATATAGTTTTTATAAAAAACTTCTTTCTCTTTATATAATTTATTTGATTTTATAAAAGTCTTTTTATAATAAAACATTTAAAAGCCAAACTTACGTATCAATCAAATACAAATACAAAATTTAAAATTTGGTTACATCTAATTTATTATTTTATTTTATATTACAAAATAATATCTCAAACTCTATATTTTAAACTCAAGTTATTTTTTACTATGTAATATTAAATATAAAAATATATATTTTAATGTTGTGTATTTATATTAAGTATAGATTTATTTTGCTTCAAAATTTTATAAAATTAATTTAATAGCTAAATATATTTAAATATTAATTATTTTATTTAAAATAATAATAATATAATTTTATTTTAATTTAAAAAATATTAATATAAATTTATAAACACATATATTTGTATACATATATATATATATATATATATATATATGTGTATACATATACACATATCTATATAATATACAAATATAAAATCAATCATATATAGAAATAAATTCAATCTTTAGCTTTTTTTAGATATGTCAGATGATTATCGAAATTTCTCCTAGATGTTTTCTATCTTTAAGAAGCAGCAATTGTCACGAACATAAGATTTATTCTAGTAATTATCTAAAAAATATAGACTAATAGAAGTAGGTAAAATAAGTTGATTTGATAATATCTGATAGAAAAGCTTCTTAGAAGCTTCATAGATGCGGAATCACCTTTATACATGTCTAAAGGTGATTAATAGGTTAGAAACTTGGTCAACAAGCTAACAACATGGCGTACATGTTGGTAGCTTGTGGAACAAGCTAGCCATGTGTCACATATGTTGGTAGCTTGCGAAATAAGCCAAGTACGTGGCGCACATGTGGAAAACTTGTCGTGCAAGTTTGACACGTGTCTTGCAAATTAGACACATATATGAGGTCCTATAGAATACCGCCATGTAGCTCTTAATTAGATAGTATTTATAGAGGCAAAAGTGAAGCCTTCATCACTCTAGTCAACTCCTTTCCTGATCCTAGTCTAGTTTCAAGAGTCTTCATGTTTCTAATCTTTGGTAATAGCCATTCTAGTTTTCCTTTGAATATACATACTTTCTAAATCCTATTTTTTTACTTTTCTTTGATACAATTTTCATTAGATTATACATCTTTTTTTTAATTCATGTCCTTGACAGATTAACAAGAATATACATACAATATTAGAGCTTTGTCTTTTCTTGATTAAGAGTGGATTACTCCTTTTTCTTGATAAGACATGAGCATTTTAGAAGTTGTAGAGTACCCACTTTTAAACTGATATTGTTTCTAGAATTTTTTCTTTTGAGTGTGTTATCCTACATTTCTTGAAGTGAGAGTAGATACCTTTCTTTCTATTATATTATCATGGCAAAATTTGCTAAAATGAAGAGTACAATGGCACAAATGCAAGAACAAATGAGAGAGCTAATGCTTGCAATGCATCAACTCAGTTTACCACCACAAAGAGCAACAAGATTAGCAAGAAGTGAAGATATAGAGATGGTTGGAGCTGCGTCAATATTTACACTAAATCATATGACCTCATCTATTATAGAGCACTGTTCAAACATTAGAGATCCAAAAATTAGTTTGCTTGAGAAGTTTGATAGCACAAGATCTAAGTTTTGAGAATTCATCAATCAGGTACAATTGGTACTTGAGTTTCAACCTCAAAATTATCCTACGCAAGGATCTCAAGTTAGGTTTATTAGAATGTTACTTTCGAGATCTACTTTATCGTGGTTTTCATCTTTTTTTGAATGACATGATTCAATATTAGATAATTTGGAGGCATTTTTAGCAAAATTTTGATCTATGTAAAGAGAACATAATGCAATCCGTGTTGCCACCAACAAGATTTCTATCCTACAACAAGGCAATCGATCAGTGTGATTATATGCTTCACAATTTCAATAACTAGTGACTGATATCAAATAGAATGATGTTGCACTCATTAGTCAATTTCTCTACGGATTACAACATGAGGTAAAAAAATTAATGCTCAATTTATTGGATCCTCAAACATTCAGTCAAGCAATTGATTTTGCTGTGAAGTGTGACAATCGACTTTTTGAATTTCAATCCGACAGTCATATAAGAGAGCCTCAATATTATAATTCAATGGCAATATTAACGTCCTCACAAAACATACATTCGGAAGTAGAAGACATGCAAATTGATGCAATATGTTTTAAACCTCTTATTGAACAAGAAAAGATTCGATGTTGTCAAGGAAGACTATATTTATATTGTGGAGAACCTAAGTACACTGCTCAACATTGTCCAAAGAAATGACACAACTATAAAATGAGGAGTACGGTTGTCAAAAAAGACAACATCTTGGAAAATAAATTTGTCCAATTAATATAGTTGGAACCTTGTACAATTCCTAATGAAGGTCATATTCTTTCCTCAGAACCCTCTCCTTGTTTTATAATAGATGTATATTTAGGACCAAAAAACTATAGAGCCTCTCTTTTATTAGATTCAAGAGCCTCAACATGCTTTCTAGATGAATAATTTGTTAAGAATCGCAAAATACCTTTAGTACAGAAAATTAAATCCGTACATATAGAAATCATAGATGGTTGTCCATTGTCTTTTAGAGATGTCATTCATAAAATCCATCCTATAAAAGTAATAATAGATGGTCATAATAGCTACATAACCTTTAACATAAATAAATTTTCGTCTAATCCAGTTATTTTAGGCTTATCATGGCTAGAAAAATATAACCATCAAATAGATTGGAATTCTCGTAGACTTGATTTTTCTCAGAATATTATTAAATATTCTGTTGACTAAGTAAAAAGTTATTAGTCTAATATAGTAAAATCCATATTTATAGGTACAAAAGCTTTTATATACATATCAAAAGAAGGATCAACTTTTGCTATTTATGCCACACCTATTTGTGATGGTGGAAAGATTTTATGTGGCATTCCAAACCAATATCTGGATTATCATGATGTTTTTGAAAAAAAAAATGTAGATATTCTTCCAGAGCATCATGCATATAATTGTTCAATCGACCTTAAGGAAGGAACTCAATCACTATTTGGACCAATCTACAATTTATGACAAGATGAGTTGACTGACTCAAGGCGTATATTGACGAGAATTTCATGAAGAATTTCATATGCCATTCTAAATCTCCAGCAGGAGTTCCAATTCTATATGTGAAGAAAAAAGATGGATCATTGCGAATATGTATTGACTATCGAGGACTCAACAAGATCACAATCAAGAATAGATATCCATTATCTTTGATATCAAGATTCATTGTCCGGTTAAATCAAGCTAAAGATTTATACAAAATAGATCTAAGGGATATAATCTAATATGCATCAAAGAAGGAGATGAATGGAAAATTAACGTGATGATGAGCCAGGGTATGGGCGTTTTGAATATAATATCATCTTATTTTGGACTTCTGAATCTTGTTGCTTTTCAACATCACTTGAATGATTATTTTTTGTGAGTTCCTAGATAGTTTTGTCATCTACTACCTACGATATTTTGATCTATTCTAAGAATGTAGAAACGTAAATCATGTTAAATCAGTATCCCTAAGAAATTTAGAATCACAGAGTTATCGCCCAAGATGGAAAAGTATATTTACGCTCATAAAGTTTGATTCTTAAGATACATCATTTTCAAATGATTTGTCTCGTGACTGATGGATTAAGAAAATTCAAGCAATCGTGAATTAAAAATTCCAAAAGGCTGATGAAGATGTCGATGCTTTCTGGGATTTGCAAATTATTATCGGATTTTCATCAAAGACTTCTCTCAAGTTGCAGCTCCACTTACATGTTTGACTTGTAAAGACAAAGTCCAATAGAATTAAGAAGTAGAAGCAGCTTTTGAAGCTTTAAAGACATCGTTTATTTTTGCACCAATCTTATATCGTGTTGAATTTTTCAAGGCATTTTTTATGGAAATAGACGCATTAGATTTTGCCTTGGGTGCAATTTTGTCACAAATGGAAACAGATGACAAACTTCATCTACTAGCTTTTCATTCAAGAAAATTCTCAACAGCCAAGATCAATTTTGAGATCCACAACAAAGAATTTTTTGCAATCGTGGATTCCTTTCAAGAATGGCATCATTATTTAGAAGACCCTTCCAATCCAATCACCATGTATACGGCTCACAAGAACCTCAAATATTTTATGTTGGCACGCGTGTTGAATCGTCGTCAAGCTCGTTGGAATATGTCTTTGTCAAGATTCAATTTCATTATCACTTATCGGCTAGGAAAATAACAAGGTTTGTCTGATGTCTTTTTTAAACATTTTTATTTTGCACCAAAAGAAAGAGATGCAACTTTTGAGCAACAAAGAACGGCCCTCTTAAAACTAGAGCAATTTCATCTACGAGCAATGAAATCAACATTGATTATTGATTCAAATTTTCTCAAGCAAATTGAATCAAATATGTCCTCAAACCCTCTTTTTCATGATATCAAGAATAATTCTTCGAAGACTAATGATTCTTCTAAATTCAAGTTCAAGAATAACCTACTATATTTCAAAGGATGCCTATATGTTCTAGAAGGAGAAGCACGTTTACTTTGTCATATTGTAATTACTTACAGTATGTAAAAATTAGTTAAAATATATTATATGTTTATGAATCTAGATGTGTGTTAGAATGGTTAGTAAGTTAAATTAAAAATGGTTGATAGAAGAAACTTTATTTTATTTTATTTTATTTATTTTAGTTATAATATTTAAAAATTATAAGATCTAAATGTTTAGTATGAAGCCTTGAGAGAAGGTGGGGACTTAAGGATGAAAATTTAAGCTAATAAGAGGCTAATTGGGAGGGATGAAATCAAGCCATGGTCGGATGAAGGCAATGAATAGGGAACTTCATCCCTATTGGTCGAATACCATGCCCAATAGGCTTTGAGGAGGCTGCCCGTGACCTTAATAGGGGGTTTTTGGCAACTTCAAAAGCGGGATTGGCAATTTCAGAGGCAAGGTTGTAAATTTTAGGATTTTGGGTATAGTTTGAGAGGAAACTTTAGGCGATTTGGAATTAGGGTGAAGAAGTTATATTTGTTCAAAGTTAAAGAGTGGATTTCATACATACTATCACTCTTTTTGGGATTTCGCGGAGTTGTACGGAGGCTTTTGGAGATCGGACGATGCGGTTGAAAAGATGATTTTAAGATCTACGTTTGTTACAAAAAAATTCTTAAGTTTTGAATTTAGACAAAGGAGATATGAAGAGTTGAAGACAACGCATCCAATTCCAAGGCAGTAAGCATACTATGTTGTTAATAGTTATGCTTTGGGCCATAACTTGAGTTTTCAGACGAAATTTTGGCTCAAATTTCTTAGAAAATGTGAAATTTTGTATTAAAAAGCTATACATACAAAATTCATAGAATTTGAGCTTATAGTTTGTGAGATATGAAGAAATTTGTATGCGGGTGTATAAAGACAAGAGTTTGAAGCGACTGTAAGGGTTTTCAAGATATCTCAAGATCCGCAATGAATTTGCAATTGAAAATTGTTGTAGAGGTTGATAAAAATTCATCAATACTTCATGGAAAATTTTACCATGTTTGGACGGTCGGATCAGGAGATATGAGATGTTGAAGTTTGGAAAAATTTCCACATAAAGATATATAAGGTTTTAGAGGATTTTATCACACTTTGGATGTTGTTAGTTACTTGAGGTTTATGTATTTGATGTAATTTCTCAAAAAGAAAAAATATATATATATATAAACTTTGAGTTTTCCTCATTTTTGAAGCTTGATTGAGAAATTAGTGACAGCTAGAAGCCCAGCGCTTTCTTAAGGCAAATTCTCTCTACCCCGACATATTGGTGCTTCCACTGAGAGAGCCTTGAGGCATTAGTTACTCAATAAGTGAAGATGGGGGATCAAAATCCAAGTTTTGGATTACCCGGGGGGGTAGTTGTTCAAGACCTTTTCAAGGCATTTGCCCAGTTTATGGAACAAAGGCAGCAGGTGCAAGGAGATGACAAAAATACCTTTAAAGCCTTACAAGCAGTAGTGGACAAGATTGGGAGGTTTGATGGGAGGAACATCACTAAGTTCCTAGGGATTTATACGTGTGAAATGGAGGTACATCAAATTTCAAAACTTAAAATGATTACCACCTTTGATTTGGCAGTTATACCTGAGATCAGGGAGAGGGTGCAAAAGTTGCATAAACAGGATATATCGTGGGGGAGATTTGAGGAGTTACTGAAAGATGAGTTTTTTGAGGAAGACTCAGAAAGGATGATTAAAAGATCATTCTTAGAATGGATTGAACATAGGCCAGGAAACCAGATGGCTCCGAATGAATTAATCAGGGAGTTTGAAAAGAAGTTTGGCCAATTGCCACGACAAGAGAGACAGTTATTGGATACTAGGAAGACTGAGTTGTTTTTGCAAACAACTAATGAAGATTTGGAAGACAAGCTACTTTTTCATCTTGCAGATAGGGAATCTGAGAGTGGCTTTATAAATAATTGGAGACTGGTAAAAGAAACAGTAACACTTATGGCCAAGCAACAGAGGATGAAGATTCGTGGCTTATCATCACGATTGGAGCAAGTATCCACATTTCAAACTTCAGTGTCACCTCAAAAAGTGATGAAGACTGTCTAGGAAGACACTCTTGAGGAATTGATCAAGGACATACAAGATCTTAGGGTTGAAATGACTGAGTTGAAGAAATCTCAAGTTACGAATTCATCAAAGCCAACCGAAGGTTTCAAGGGATTTGTGGAGAGATGTATGTGGTGTGATAGTCCAAACCACAAGCGTGGTGAATGTGACAATTATAAGACTGCAATCAAAGAAGGTATTATATATTTCAAGGAGGGCAGGATAAGACTTACAAGGTCTGATGAGATTTTGAGGACCAACTTTGGGAAAGGAGGCATGAAAAAGCTGGTAGAAGAGCAGGCATATAAAACTAGTGCCATGCATGGGAAGGAAGCAGAGTCTTATTCTATTACGGTTCAACAAAAAATAATTAAGGCTATTTCTTCACCAGCTACAGAGGCCATGATCAGGAGAGCTGAAGCTATTAGGGAGATGACTGGATGGAATAATCCAGTTGACGCTATTAGCATCAAAGCATTTTTAGGTGGAAACCAATAGAGTGATGGTGTGCATGATGTTGTGGTTGAAGAGAAGAGAGGTAAAACTGTTCAAGAGGAGGATGTTGGGGAACCTACAATCAAGAAGAAATCTCTACGAAACAAAGAAACTTTTCCAGAGCAAAAATCGGAGAAGGTGTCTCCTTCTACTCGTCCTGGTGATTTACCACTACCAAAAGAGTGGTGGGAGAAGGAGAAAGAGTAAGAGAAGGATGGCACATATAAAACCAAAGGTAAAAATCTTGCCTACAAGCTTCAATCTGATATTGAAACATCCACAGATATGAAGAGTATCTTAGAGGAAAAGATTTTGGATGCTAAGATTGAATTCACTCTAAGAGAAGCTCTTGGTATAGCCAAGAGAGATTTCCATGAATTAATCATTGATGTGATAAAAAGAAAGAGGCAAATGACAGCTGAAGCTATCATGGTAGAAGCATTGGATACTCGTGTGACCAAGGATGAGGAAGAGGAGATAGGACAGGTTTTTGTACAGACTGCCTTACCAGAGTTTGGAAGCAAGGATGATATGGAGAATAGACTTCAGATCAATCATGCAAAGGATATAGAAGGGCATCAAACAAATGACATACTTATGGAATCTGGCAAAGAAAAGAAGATTACACAGGAAGCACGTGCTATTAGCTTCTCAAAAGAAGATGGTGATGAGTTGGGGAATAATATCTACTCAGTTCCTTATTGGGCTAGAGCTACGACAGAGACTTATGTGAGGTTGGGAAATTGTAAGGACACAGTCTTAGCTTTAATTGATCATGGATCAGAAATC
>JAWRVF010000853.1:113935-152858 GCA_036785485.1 Physcomitrellopsis africana
TAGTCCTATCAGCCCATAAAGCAAATGGAAGTAGCTTAGGCCATTGAATTGGCTTATCTTTACATGCCTTGACCAATGTATAAATGATAGGAGGGTGACTCCTCTCACTCTTTCCATTAGCTTCAGGATTATAAGAAGTAGTCAACTTTAGCTGAACTCCATACCTGCTAAAGAATTTTCTTACTTCAACAGCATCCAATTTTCTTCTATCAGCTCTCATCCTTCCAATGCTTCCATATCTATTAAAAATATCTTCCAATATAAACCTACATATTGCTTCTGTAGTCTTGGTTCTCAATGCTCTCCCTTCAACATAATTTGATAGTTCTTCTCTTGTCAATCTAAATATTTCATGCTCCAAAGTCTTGATGGCATAGCTACCAAATCAATCATCCATTGAAAATGTATAACAAGTGGATAAGTAGGATGTAGCCCATCTCTATGTCTGACCTTAGATTGTAGCTGACACTCTATGCATGAACTCACAAAATCTTCAACATCTTTGTACAAGTCCTTCCACCAATATCTCTCCTTGATCTTGGTATAAGTGGTCCAAATTCCTCTATGTCCTGCCCAGAGTGTATCATGAAATTCTTTCAAAACTTTATTCTTGGTCTCAAGGTCTCCCACCACCCTCAATGGAATTTTATCACCTCTTTTAAGCCTCTTCCATGAAAATCCATCTTTAAGTAAATAAGTATAGGATTGATGCCTGATATCCTTGAAAGTCTTATCCATCCAGCCTTCTTGCGTCCTCATTGTACTTAAATAAATTCTAATATCCCTCAGCATGTCTTCATATAAATCTTCATGGAAGATTTGAACCTCATCTCCAAAATCCATTTCATTAATAGCAAATGAATACCCGTAGTTCCTCTCCTCTTGATACTCACCATCTTCATATGCCATCATCTTCTCTTCAAAGATATATCTAGCTCTAGACAATATATCTGCCACTGAGTTCTTTTTACCAGTAATGTGTATCAAAATAGTATTCCATGTTTTTATATAGGCTATCCATCTCAACATATCAACGTCTGGAATAGTGCAGTTGATTACCATTCCAAGTAAAGGCAAACAATCTGTCTCCAAAACCACTCTAGCTCCGATCAAATAATTCCTCTCAGTCTTTAGAACAATGAGTGCTCTTCAAAGTTCTCTTTTAACTTGTGGATAATTCCTTTGTCTTTCTGTAAGAATCTTGGCTCCAAATTTTATAGCAAACCTCTTTCTTTCTCTATCATCTTGTCCAATAGGACTCGTATCTACTGTTACAACCACTAGTCTCTCATATTGATAATCTATCTGTCTAAGAATAGGTGGTGAATTCAAAATCTTCTTCAAATTCTCCATACCTACTTCTTATTCATCTTTCCAGATAAACTTCTTATCCTTCCTTAATAATTTATATAGTGGCTCTGAGATATGTGCGAAGTGAGGGATCCAAGTGTGATAGAACACAGATGCATCTAAAAATCTTGTAACTTTTGTAACACTTCCACATGCCTTCATTCTAGATATAGCATCAACTTTTTCTGGATTTAGTTTTCTATCATATTTGCCACACATGTGTCCCACCACCAAAATTTCACCAACTCCAAAGCTTGATTTCTCTATAGATAATGTCAAATTAACTGACTTAAGCTTCTCCAATATCCGAGCCACATCTTCAATGTGCTGCTTGACAAACTGTCTGCAACCTTTAGCATCCAAAGTTTCATCTTTATTTTCTTCCTTGCAACCTTTAGCAATCAAAGTTTCATCCTTATTTTCTTCTTTGTAACCTTTCATAGGTATATCATCTAAAAATGGGATGGTCTTTTCAGGTACAAATTCGTTCAATATTTGATTCATAGCATTTTGTATATAAGCCACTGAGTTGGTTGCACCTTGAGGTAAGGTACGCATCCTCATCAAATCCAAAAGAATCTTCATAGTGGTCAAATCTCTACTTTCTTCAGCTAATTGAAACTGATCATATCCAGAATATAAATCTCCAATAGAATAGATGGCATGACCGGCAAATTGTTCAGCTATTTCATCCACTATAGGACCTGACCCCATATTTCGAATAGTCACCTTGTTTGCTGGTTGCATATCTTGAATGAATTTCAATGCTCCTGATTTCTTAGATACAATGAATCATTTGTTTGAATAGGGAGCAATTGAAGGTTCAAGGATATCCATCTCTACCTTTTTTTTTAATAACTCCATCAACTTAGGAAGCAAAGCTCTAGGTATAGGTATAGGCTTTAGATCCCATGGAACATGTGGTGCAGTGAATATTACCGTAGGTGCTACAACACTAGGATTTACACATCCAATTTCATCAGAAGTTAAGGCAAATGCCTTACCATGTCTAACAAGCACTTCTTGAAACATCATTCTTTCTAATATTGTCAAGAAATCACCCCCTCCAATCTTCAGCTTAGCCAATGATTCTTGAATAAATTGATGTCCAATTTTATGCTTTTCTTTCAATTCTATTTCCTTAACTCCTTGCTTGATGTGCTCCATAGTATCAGGTGGTAATTGACTGGCCATTGATTTCATCTTTTTGGCCAAAATCTTATATTTGGTTTGCATAATAGCCTCAGGTTTTAATCCATAGCTTATAGCAGATCCAATACATGTTACCATCTTTTTCAATTCCTCATAAGCCTCCCTTGATTGTATCTCCACAATAACATCTTCATCCATTCTTGTAACTAAATTTTCTATAACTTGTATCAATCCATCTTCCAACCCACCTTCTTCTAGTATTCCTACTATAGCTTTATCATTTAAAATTAATCCCACTCTTTTTAAGTTTTTCTCTTGCTTCTTTATTTTTCTCCTATTTACAAGATTTAAATCTTCAATCTTTTGAAAGCTCACGAATCCATCACTCAAATCTAGAATACCAAAATTCAAATTACCTATATTGGGATTTGTAGATAATCTATTTGCACCCATGTTCCTCCATGCTACAAAGGTGCCCTTTAAAAATCCAAGAATCTGTTTCTTGGCTCTAAAGATATTTCTCTCAACTACTCTCTGTGCCTTTCATGAATAGGATTTACAATAAGGAACTGTACAGCCTTTTTTCCATCACAACTATGAATCCTGACATAATGTGAATCATCATTCAAGACTTTAGTTTCCATCCTAGCAGTTGTGATATAATGTTGACCAAGTATTACCGGATATGTAGCAGAGTTTTATACAAAGAAGTTTTGCTCCACCTCCACATCTCCAATCTTCGCCTTCACAACTGGAAAAGCTCCATACAGATTGCCTCGCTCATTATTTGCAGCTCTAATCACCCAGCCATGGTTGATATCAATTGGCCACTTGTTCTTCTCATACACCCGCCTGGACATAATGTTCTGACCCATGATCAACCAAGGCTAAAATTGAATCTTTAGAATCTCCCAACTTCACTTGTGTTTCTGTAGTAGCCTTAGCCCAATATGAAACTGAGTAGCTATCACTTTCCATCTCATCACCATCTTCTTTTAAAGAACAGATAACTCGTGCTTCCTGTATAATTTTCCTTTCTTTATCAAATTCTACTGGTATACACTTTGTTTGATATCCTTCCATATCCTTGATATGATTGATTTGAGCCGTGTCTTCTATATCAACCATGTTTTCAAACTCTAACGATACAGATTGTGCAAATACCTGCTCTATTTCTCTTTCCTCATCCTTAGTCACATGAGTATCTAATGCTTCCACCATAATAACTTCAGTTGTTATTTGCCTCTTCCTCTTTATTACATCAATAATTAGCTCATGAAAATCCGTTTTTGCAATACCAAGAGCCTCTCTTAGAGTAAACTCAATTTTGGCATCCAAAATCTTCTCCTCTAAGATATTCTTCATATCTGTTGATGTTTCAATATTAGATTGAAGTTTATAGATAGGACCTTTATCTTTGGACTTGCCTATGCCATCCTTCTCCTTCTCTTTGTCCTTCTCCCACCATTCTTTTGGCAATGGTGCATCGCCAAGATGGACAGAAGAAGGTATCTTCTCTAGTTTCTATCCCTGAGAAACTTCCTTGTTCTTTGAAGATCTCTTTTTGTTTAGAGGTTCAGCAACATCTTCTTCATGAACAGCTCTGCCTCTCTTCTCTTCAACCATAGCATCATTCAAATCATCACTCTGTTGATTCTCATTAAAAAATATTTTGATATTAATAGCATCAATTGGATCATTCTAACCTGTCATCTTCCTGATAGCTTCAGCTGCCCTGATCATGGCCTCTATAGCTGGTGGAGAAACAGTTTTAATTGCACTTTGTTCAACTATAATAGAATAAGATTGTACTCTCTTTTTGTACATGGTACCACCTTTGCTTGTTTGCTCATCTACCAACTTCTTTATACCTCCTTTTCCAAAGTTGGTCCTCAAAGGCTCATTAGAACCTGCTAGTCTTATCTTCCTTTCTTTGAAATACACAATATTCTCTTTGATTGCAGCTCTATAGCTTTTGCATTTACCACGCTTGTGGTCTAGACTGTCACACTACATGCATCTTTCTACAAATCCCTTCAAACCTTCAATTGTCTTCGATGAGCTGGCCTTGTGAGATTTTTTAAGTTCACTTATTTCTATCCTAAAATCCCGTATATCCTTAACCAATTCTTCAATGGCATCATCTTGAGTAGCCTTGTTTATCTTTTGCAGTGGTACTAAACTTGGGATTGCAGATATTGGTTCCAACAATGATAATGACCCCCGAGTCTTAATCTTTTGCTGCTTGGCCACAGCCCCTACTGTCTCTTTCACTAACCTCTAATTATTTATAAATCCACTCTCATATGTCTTGTTTGCAAGATGAAAAAGCAACTTGTCCTCCAAATCTTTATCAGTTGCTTGTAAAAATAACTCAATCTTCTTAGTGTCCAATAGTTGCCTCTCTTGCCATGATAATTGGCCAAACTTCCTTTCAAATTCTCTGATCAATTCATTTGGAGCCATCTGATTCCCTAGCCTTTGTTCAATCCACTCCAAAAATGATCTTTTGGTCATCTTCTCTGAGTCTTCTTCAAAAAATTCATCCTTC
This sequence comes from Physcomitrellopsis africana, assembly GCA_036785485.1. Classification (NCBI taxonomy): domain Eukaryota; kingdom Viridiplantae; phylum Streptophyta; class Bryopsida; order Funariales; family Funariaceae; genus Physcomitrellopsis; species Physcomitrellopsis africana. The sequence continues at coordinate 118,989 of JAWRVF010000853.1, forward strand.
AAAAGTTCCTCAAATCTATTCCACGATGTAATTCCTTCACGCAACTCTTGCACCCTCTCCCTGATCTCAGGTATTACTCCTAAATTAAAGGTGGTAATCATTCTCACCTCTGAAATTTGATGCACCTCCATTTCACATGTATAAACTCTCAAGAACTTGGTAATGTTTCCTCCTTCAAACCTCCCAGCCTTATCTACCACTACCTGTAAGGCATTGGTAGTGCTCCTATCATCTCCTTGAGTCCGTTGCCTCTCATCCATAAATTAAGTAAATATCCTAAATAAATCTTGGACACCTACTTCCCCTGGTAATCCAAATCCAAGATTTTGATCTCCCATTTTGGCTTGTTGAGTAATTAATGCCTCAAGGCTCTATCATTGGAAGCATCAATAATGTCGTGGTAGAAAGTATCTACCTCAAGAAAGCGCTAGGCTTCTGGTTGCTTCTTATTACTCAAGCAAGATCCAAGTATAATAAAAACCCCCAAATTTATATAAAAGATTTCTTCATAGGGCTATTACATCCAATACACAAGCCTAATTTCTTCAAACCACTCAAAACATAACAAAATACTCTAAACCCTCATTCCCCCGTAGGAAGGGAATTTTTTCCAAACTTCAATTATTCATAACTTTTAATTCAACTGTCCAAATCCACTACAAATTCACATGAAGTACTGATGTATTCTTTACAACTATCACCACAAATTTCAATTAACAATTCATTACCAATCTTTAGATATTGCCAAAACCCTAGCAGTAGCTTTAAACCCTTCTTTACAGACACCCATGTACTAAATTCTTCATATCTCATAATCTAAAAGTCCAAATGCTATGAAACTTTGATATATAGCTTTTTAGCATAATAATACACCTTTTTGGAAATTTTGAGATAAAAATTTGTTCAAAAACTTAAGTTATGGCAAACCCCATCACTATCAACAAAACGGCCTACTTACTACCTTAGAAATCAAACTGCTGCCTTTGACTCCCAATATCTCCATCTTTAGAACTCGTATTGTAAAATTTCGTCCACATTAAGTATAGAGCTTAAAATCACCTCTCTAGCCGCACCTCCCAATCTCCAAAAGCTTTTTTACAACTCCTCCAATCTTCAAAAGAGTGACACTAGATACAATTTGTATACCCTATCTTCAAGCGCCTACTCCTCCCTCATAAGAACTCCAAATCCTTCGATTTTTACACCAAAATTGTAGCCCAAAAAAACAAGCTTTCTAATCCTAGTCTTTGTTTTTTTAATGGCCTTCTTGAAGTCGCCAAAACCCTTATTTTTATTGTGGGCAGCCTCCTGAAAGCCTATTGGGCATGATCATTGACCAATAGGAATGAAGTACTTCACCCCTTGTCTTCATTCATCTTCACTTTATCTTTATCCTTCCAAATAGGCATTTCAATAGTTTAATTCTTCTTCTTTGGACTCCAATTGCCTCTCAAGACTTTATACTAAATATTTAGGCTCTATATAATTTAAAAGCCATAACCAAACTAAGTAAAAATCTAAAATAAATTTTCTTATACCAACTCCTTTCCATTTATTTTACTAATCATTTTAATACACATCTAAACCTATAAACATATTATGTATTTTGAGTGAATTTTATATATTGTAAGCAATTACAATATGACAACAAGAAGACATTTTGGATACAACAAGACTTTGGAACTTATATCAAGAGATTTTTAGTGGCTTCAAATGTGGAAGGCAATCAAAAACTTTGTACAATCATGTGACATCTGCTGAAGATCCAAGACTCCTCGTCATCAATTTTTGGGCTTCTTCAACCATTACTTATTTTAGAACAACCATGGTCTTCTGTTTCTATGGATTTCATTACAGATCTTCTAAGCTCAAGATGTTATGACTCTATATTTGTGATAGTAGATCAGTTCACCAAGATGGCACATTTTGTGCCATGCACAAAATCTATTACAAGTGAAGAAACAACTAAACTTTTCATTAATAATATCTATCGCTATCATGGATTACCTAAGGATATTATATCAGATAGGGGAACTCAATTTGTTTCAAGATTTTGAAAAACGTTTTTCAAGATCTTAAAAGTTGACATAAAATTATCTTCAACTTTTCATCGTCAAATTGACGGACAAATAGAGCGCAAGAACCAAGTCTTGGAGCAGTACTTAAGGTGTACTAGCAACTACCAACAAGATGATTGGACAACTCTTTTGCCATTGGCACAATTTGCTTATAATAATACGATACATTCTTTTACGCAACAAACACCTTTCTTTGTTAATTATGGTTACCACCTATGACTTGATACTTTTGACTTTTCAAAAATTGATAATCAAGCGGCAAAAGATTTGGCAAATCGTTTGTCAGAGCTACATGTAATAATGAAGGTGCAATTAAAAGAAGCTTAAGAACGATAAAAAAACAAATACAGATGCGTATCGTAAGGAACAACTACAATTCAACGTGGAGAATAAAGTATGGTTACTTTGTTGCAATATTAAGACTACTCGTCCTTGTGAAAAGTTGGACTATCGTAGACTTGGACCTTTTCCTATTTCTGAACAAATCAATCTAGTTGCATATCGATTATACCTATCGGAGTCGATGAAGATCCATCTTGTATTCTTTGTATCACTACTCAAGCTATACAAGATAGTAGATATATAAGGAAGAAGACAAATGCCACCGCCTCCTATAGAAGTAGACAGTGATGAAGAATTCGAGGTTGAAGAGATTTTAGATTTAAGACGAGACCAAAATCGATTGGAATATCTTATGCATTGGTGCGGATCCGATATTAGTGAACACACATGGGAGCCATTCAAGAATCTAGCAAATGCACCAATAAAAATCAATGCATTTCATTGACGACATCCGTCAAAATTAAGATAAAGAATCAAGAAAATCTTTGCTGTAAAGTAAAGCAGGTTCTATAGAGGTTTCATCCTATTTTATATATTGTTTGTTATTTCCTTAGATTTGTTCATGCTAAAGAGATGGAAGATCAACAACCAGCAAATTTAGCTCAAGAGCCATCATTTGCTGATTTACCAGACGAGACATTACAATCATCACAACCTTCAAGATAACGGAATAGAGATGAAGATCCTCAAGAATGACATGTCCTTCCTCGAATTGATGACAAAATACAACGTGTTTGATATTACGACCTTCAAAGAGACTCCCAATGTTTGGTGATACTTTTAGAGGTAGGAATTACTCTTGATAGTGTTCTTAATGTTTTCTTTGAAGGGAGTTATGAAGGCCTCAACAATGATCAAATAACAAGGTGGTCCTCTCACCCTGGTATGGGACATTATTGATGGCTCAAAAGACCTATCAACTACCTTTGAAGAGAACAAAGATCAGAGTATGTGGCAAGTATAATTTGACGTATCTTAGACTTCTTCAAACATGTAATCACCGCTCCTCGTAGAACTTGTCCCTAGAAGGGGGAGTAATGTCACAGACATAAGATTTATTCTAGTAATTACCTAAGTAATATAGACCAATAAAAGTAGATAAAATAAATTGATTTGATAATACTTGATAGAAAATCTTTCTAGAAACTTCATAGATGCGGAATCACCTTTATATATGTTTATAGGTGATTGGTAGGTTAGAAACTTGGTCAACAAGCTAGCAACATGGTGCACATGTTGCAAGTTTGACGTATGTTTTGCAAATTAGACACATATATGAGGTCCTATAGAATATCGCCATGTAGCTCTTAATTAGATAGTATTTATAGAGGCAAGAGTGAAGCCTTCATCACTCTTATCAACTCCTTTCCTGTTCCTAGTCTAGTTTTAAGAGTCTTCATGTTTCTAATCTTTGACAATAGTCATTCCAGTTTTCCTTTGAATATACATACTTTCTGATTCATATTTTGTGACTTTTCTTTGATACAATTTTCATTAGGTTATACATCTTTTTTCTAGTTCATGTTCTTGACAACAATAGAGGCACTCTACAACTTAGATACTTTGGCTATATATCTTGTGGTTTTTAAGAAGCTTCTACATTGTCCTCTTATTAGCTAGTATGTATGGAGAGAAACTTTAGTTTATTTGAAGTCTTATTATTTTTTTTATTTTTTTTATTCTTTTTGTATTACAATCTTAATTCAAGACTCTCTAGTTTTTTGTATTTGGCAATAAATATTCAATTTTGATTTTATTATACATTTATATTTCTTCTTTGATTTGTTTTTCCTTCTAAATAATACATGAGTGTATATTCTTTTTAAAAAACTATTTAAATTTACATCTTTTATAATTATATAAAATTGACATACATAATATATAGTGGCTTGTTATTTGTTTTTTAAACCATCAAAGAGCTTTAGAGGTTGCATATTACCATATTCTATACTAATATTTTTTTAATACTATATTTAGTCTATTTGTAATAGATATATTTAGATCCATATATAAAGTATTCTTTAAAATCAATCATTTTACAAAAATCTGTTTGCAATTATAATGTTTGATTATCATTATCTTTTTTTTGTATAAATATTTATATTTTTAATTATCTAATATTGGTCATCTAACTTTTTATTATATTACTTTTTATAATTCTAGAGCCACAAATTTTATAAGATATACTAAAGACTAATCAAACAAACAACTAAATAAATAAGTATTTTTTTAAGGTTTTATTATATAAATAAATATATTTAATATTTAAAATATTTATTTTTATATTTAGCTAAAATAAAATCTATATACTTATAATTTTATATTCTACAATAACATCTTTATGTCTTGTAGTTTATTTAAAATTAGAATTTTTTTCTTCTAAAAAATCAATCTTCTATAATAAACCAAAAACATAAGAATATAGAACAAATTAAATTTAGTGATTTATATTTTTTGCACCTACATGTATACATAAATATTGTTATTTATTATATTTAATGTAAAATATCCAGATGCATGAATATATATATATATATATATATATATAAAATACATATATGGATTAATCAATTTTTGTTAAAATAAATAGTTTATTCCTTAAAAAAATCAATTATTCAATCAATCAATATACAAAGACATACTTTGTCAATAAGATAAGTCAGTTGATGGATTGATAGATCAATATGCAAAAACATAATAAAAAATTAGATACATAAATTGATTAATCAACTAACTACATAATTGGTATACAAATAGATTGTCCATTAATCAAATAGATAGATCAATCAACTAATACATAGTTTGTCAGTTAGATGGATAAAGCAATCGATTGAACAATCAATAGACAGTCCGTTGGTTGGATCAGAGCACGTATTGTTTGGCATGTCAGTGTCTTTCCAACAGTGATTGATGTTCACTAGGAAAATTTGGGTTTCCCTGCTTGCTTGCTTGCTAGGTTGCTAGCTACGTTGGTGCACAAGTCAGAAGAAGAAAAGCAGCTTGCAGGTCAAGGCCCCAAGTTGGTGCCCACCTTCACGGATCTGGCATCAGCACCATGGATTCAGTGTGGGAGGGAGTTTTGCAGGAAGGCACACCGCCACCGCCATCCCAGTACACGCTAGTAAGATGCCGATGATGGCTAGCGGACGGAGATCCCACTGCTGCAACAGTCAGTTGCAGCATTAGTGGGTGCATCCACACCTCATGTGCTATAACTCCCAGCCTAGTTCACAACCCTTTAGAAAACAGCATAAAGAATGAATAAAAACATTAAAACACGTTAGGGGCCACGGATATAAAGTGCCGGAAGTCTGTGGAGGAACCGTCGCATGACTGCTGCGAGGTTTGAAGTCGCAGAGGTGTGGTAATAGCATCTCTACTTGAGCCTCACATTCTCCACCAGAACCTCGCACCATCGATGTTGTCGAGCGTGGTCCTACTAGGCATGCATCGTACCAGGGAATGATCTGCAGTCATGGTCGTGGGGATTCTAACGAACGTTGAGAGCATTGGAAACTCAGAGTGAGCGGATGTAACAGAAAAAGTGGGGAAAATCGCATCACAACGCAACGAAACGCAACGCTTTGCATGACCGGGGCTGCACATCAGCAGGCTCTTGGTCGCATGGCACTGCTCCAGAGTTACTGGTTGCGAGAAATTGCATGGGTTCGAGGTTTGTGCCATCGTGCATGCCATTCCACTGAGAGCGGTCGACGTTCCTGGGTATCGTCGATTCCAATTTCCATGAGAGGCTGAGCTTTGCCGGATATTCTATTTGCCCACATTCTACGGTCTTCCGAACATTTTGACTTGCGCTTTCTCGATCTCTTCATCAGCATCTTAAGGTGCATTTCTCGATCTCTTCAACAGCAGCAATGCATGGAAAGCACACACACACACATACTCACAAACAAAGACTTCGTGAGAAAGAGAGAAACGGCTGCTTCAGCGGGAACCAAGTCCCCACTTATTCATTCATCCACGTTTCATTAGCTCGTCATTTACATCATCCATCATGGGAATCATTCATCGATCGTTTATTCATTCATCCGGTGTCCATCCATTGCTCTATCTGTCTCAATGCACCTGGGGTGGGTGGATGATGTGATGAGGATTTATTTGTTTCAGAAGAAACGCATGGTTCACTGCCTTGCAACTGCAGAGTTCTTTTCATGCCTGTCCCAATCCTACACCAAAGATGAAAACCAATTTCAGAATCATTTTAACAAAATAATACAAAAATAAATTTGATTACAGAATTTGATAATGTGAGTTTTGCTTTGAAGTATCTTAATCATATAATTTTTTTGTCTATGTCATATAAAATTAATTGTAGACAAGAACAATATGTTAAATTCATTGTTGCTTAAAGTTGCCAAAATAGTCTATGATTAGACCAACAACCACATACAAGTTATTAAAATTGATACAATTGAGAGTGTAGAAATTAAGGGCACAACTAAATACACCTCTGACCTAAATTATCTAAATACACATAGCAACACTTGCAAGTGATTGGCTGTACAATTCAAGGGGTGGCCCCTGGTGCACTTCCTCCAGATGCTTCGGACACATGTTTTGTTTGTTGCTCCCGTGATTAGCATCCTGTTCTGGATGAGGGCCAAGGATGTATTTAACAAAAATTATGGTGTATTTAGTTGCACCTAGAAATTAATTATCAAATATTCTTTAATACCATAAAATAAAACACATTGGTACATCATAACTTTATTGGTAAATTAATGGAATATATATATATATATATTTTTCCAAACAGATGATACGTGTTTAAAAGATATATTCTAAATTTTTTGATTATACACCAATCAATTTTAGTTAGTAAAAATATTTTTTTCTAAGTAATTTTATATAAAAAAGTTATTATTGTTAAGAATAGATTGCTTTATACTAAGTCATAAGACATATTTATTATAAAAACAAATCTTAGATTTTAAGATAAATTTGAAGAAATTCCTATTAAGGTTTTTTTTTTTTTTTTTTTTTTTTTTTTTTTTCTTCTTCTTCTTCTTCTTCTTCTTTACTAGCTCATTATGCATATATGTTTTTTATTTTTAAAAAATAAAAATATCTCTATATAATTTTACACCAAAATACCTGGTATTTACTTATAATTTTATAAAAATAAAATTACACTGGGTCTTAGTTTTATCCAGATATACCAATCATAGTGCAAGATAGTTTTAAACATCACTAAAAACATTGGAATTGTTATAAGTAAATTTGTTTATAAATTCTATATTTGTATGTAATCTCAAAGATGAAACTAATTTTATAATAAAATCCCATTGAATATTTGGATATCTTTAACATCTTTTGTTAATTTAATTACCTAAAGAAGACTAAGTCAATTGTCTAATAAAAATCTAGAATATTGTAGTGGTATAAAATAATATAGATTGTGACTTAGAATAAATATTTATTAAAATTAAATTCTATTGTATCAATAAATTACCAACTTTAATCATAAAAACTAAAAAAGTGGTACAAAATTTTAACTCCATCTTTTGTATTATAAATTATAAATTTTTTGGAATTAATAAAATTATTGTTTCAACAAAAAAAATTTAATAATTATTAGCTTTTATTAATTGAAAAATGTAACATAAGATGCTATTTAGATACAAATCATTCATTTCTATTAATTCCAAGGACTTTTGTTTAACAAGATAAAACTAAAATATACAGTAAGAGTGATCTTTATGAGATTACATACAAATTATAGAGATTGTATGTAATCTTTATTTGAAATGAATCAATAGCTACCAAGAAGATGATTAGACATCATATTTGTTTTTAGCTAAAAATCTATAGTTTTATTTGATATTTATTATTTTGTCTCAGTTATGATTATAATCCTAAACTGGATATGCTTTATTTAAACTTAATAGGCTAACAACAAAGAATTTTTAAAATATATACTTAAGCTACAAGAAATCATGAAGGTTTATTTAGAGAAAACCCAAGAGTATCATAATTCTTTTATTAGTATACTAAAAAAAGACCAACTGTCAGGAATAAAGTTTTGCTTTGTTGCAACAAAAAGACCAATTGGTGTTGCAAAAAATCAATCTGTTAATTGTTTGATCAATTTATTAATTTAATAAAGCAATACAAGATTTTCATAAAATATATGTATCTAAACTAAACATCCATTGTTGATGATATATGAAAGAATTAGAATTATAAGAAAAAGTCAAATTAAATCCTTATTGTAAAATTTTTGTAGAGTTTATTTTAAAGTCATATTGATGCACTTATACATTTTTAGTATTTTGGTATTTTAATGGAATACCAAAAATTAGTAAATTCTTCTTTAAGAGATATAATTTGCTTAACTAAGGCTACCCTCAATTTTTTTTTAATTTTATTCTATTGCTTATTGTTTCTTGACTTATAAGCTATTTTATATCTTTGCAATTGTTTTCTACTTTGTTCTTTCTTGTGATTGTACTTTTTAGTCTTTTTTACAAAAACTTATTCATTGATAATTCAAATCATAATTTTTTCTTATTAAATTTTGTATTATAAATTTTGGTATTGTATATTTTATTTGAACTTATAAAATAATTATAATTAAAAATTTGAATGTTTATGACCTATGATTTGTATATCAATGAACAGTTAATATGACAATAGTACAGTAGAAAAAAATCTAAACATTAGTATTTTTATGAGTATAGATTCCTTATATGCTTTTAAATTCTTTAAAGAACTTTTTAGAAATTTCTCATAGAAGATTCAATGACAAATCTAGTTAAGTAATGTTTCACAGTGGTTTACATAGCAAGACACTAAAACAGAATTGGTTATTTTCTATAATCCTACTTAAAATATTTTTAATCATTTTAAAAATTTCCAAGTGTCACAGTACAAACTATATATATACCCACACATATACACACATACATAATGTAATTTTTAATAATCACAACTAAAGTTAGGGTAAAAATGACACAAAAATGATTAGAACACAACAAAACACGAATACAACTCCATCATATTATTGAAACCAAGTGCCCAGCTGCACACGATTCCTAGTCAATCATTGGTACGATGGAAGCACAAGGGTCGGTCTTAGGCGGCGACCGCATGGCCACTGTACCACACACACGGGCCCTCCCTACACCCGCTCCCGGAGGGCGAGCAAGTGATTCGTGAGGGCGGGAGAGGCAGCGCTCCGCGTTGGCACCGCTCAAGCCCACGTTAAGCATGACCCGATTAATCGAAGCCACGCACGCACGCACACATACGCCCACACGCAGGGGAGCCAGAAGATTCAGGAATCGGGCGATGCTTTTGAAGCCGATTTCTTCTCGCCGGGGTCGTCCTACCCCCGCAGTCTGCATTACTATAATTACGCAGGATCATTGTCTGGCTGCTCTGTCTGCGCAGGCTGGATCCTGAACCCCACTCCCCTTGCTTCCTTGCCTTCGCTGCCTAAACGCCACCGCTTCTTTCCCTTGCAGAACCTCCTGCGTCATTCAAGCACCCCTGAGTGCGCATTGCTCTCGTTCACCTTGTGTGATGGCCGCTGGCTTCACTGCAGCAGCCGGGTCCGCGATTTCTTGCCAGGTAACTTGTCTTTCCGGCGTACTTGAGGTGGCTGTGTTTAGACTCAATTATTTCACTGCTCGTCGCCGTGCTTGCTCGCTCCTTGGTTCACATTTCGTCCCCTCTGCATCCTCCTTTGGTGTGAGATCCGTTCGAGGGCCACATTGAGGGCGTGGCGTGTGTTGGTGGTGTGTCAGAGGTTCTCCTTGTCTGATGAGGAGCTGTGAGTTCTTGATGGGGTACTGTTGAAGTGGTTGAAAAATGTGATGTGTAATTTGTTTAAAAAGTGTTAGAGACAAGTTTTTTGTTAGGCATTATTACTGTTACGTGAAACAGTATGTAAGTTGGATGGTCATCTTTGGTCTGAGGACATGGTTGTTCTCTGACGTCGGGCAACTGGAACTAACACGGAATGTAATGTGGTACAATTCAAGTCTGCTCATGGGGTGTGTGGAGCCCGTCTCTTTTTTTATTCAGTGATCTGAGTAGGTGGAGAGATCTTTTTTTGTTGTGTTGAGTTACGTGAGGTCAACGAGCAATAGAACCATTCATGTAAACTTGAGGATTGAAATTGATGTGTTCGTTTATGAATACGTTTATGTTTTGTGATGCTCTTTGCTTAATTATGTTTTCTTTCGCAGCTGCCTGTTACTGGAATGAGGTCCACAATGATGGTGAGTAACTGCACCATGGGGGCGCTGGCCTCTTCTCAAGTTGCTGCTCTGGTACGTCCCTTCGTCTTCGCTGAGTACAAACTTCTTCTGCCGAGGTTACAGTGGGTGAACTGACTACTGCATTCGCAAATTTTTGTAATATTTTCACGTCAATGAAGCAAATCTTGATACTTAAGTTATTTTTTGGCTTATTTTTGTAGAAGCATACGATTGCCCAGTCTTCTCCGATGCTTATAAACCCCACTGGTTCCAGAACTTTGTCAAGCCTGTCTGGGTTGAGAGGACTTCGCCTGTCAAGAAAGGTGAGCAATAATTTATTTGTACAGAGTGAAGTGTTGCTGGTACAGAGTTTCTTCAGTAATGCTTGCTGATCTCATGCGGTTATATGGGAAGAATTATTTGCAGATTTGAAGATCTGTAATATAATGAACAAGGCGGCAAAAGCCATAGAGATGTCGAAGCAGTGAAAGCTGTAACAGACGTCCAGGTTTTACGTGGATCTCAACTTAGAAGGGGTCTTGAAATTGTTGTAGCAGCTTGTTAACGTAACCATTCGCATGATTTCAGGGACCTAAAAATAAACGTACACGAAACTTGACGATTGTTGCCACAGCTGTTCCTCTTTCTAGGCAGTTCACTTCAGTGCCAGGGTTTACTCAAATTGGAGAGCCGGTAAGGTTTCAAAACTTACCTTAAACCATTTGAAACAGATTGATGGCGTTCAAGGTTTAAGCTATCATTATTTGAATGCTAACCTTGACTTGTGTGTAAACTACTGGTTAACAGGTCCCTGAGGGCGTTAACCTTAGCGATGTCGTCAAGAGTCTTCCGAAGGAGGTATGGAACATCTGAAAAATTCTTGAAGTATATTCGGGTAACATCACTGCAAATCGGCTCGTCTGTTTGTAGTTCTGTGCTCATAACTGTTGTGGTATTGCACCTTTGATATACGATTCACCTAATTATTAGTCAGAAACTGTCAGAAATAATCGAAGTCACATACTCTCCCTGTATAGACGACACATCTTCACTTGGCTTCGTTAAATTTCCTGATCATGCCAACCTTTTGCCATGTTTCTATGCTGCAGGTTTTTGAGATTGATGATGTTAAGGCATGGCAGACTGTTGCTATTACTGTGGGAGCAGTTGCCCTTGGTTATGCTGCTCTGGCTGTGGCACCGTGGTATCTCTATCCACTAGTTTATGCCTATTTAGGGACTGCAATGACGGGCCTATTCGTTGTTGGTCACGATTGTGGGCATAATTCTTTCTCCAAAAGCCAATTAGTCAATGACATCGTTGGAACAGTTATGTTTATGCCTTTGATATATCCTTTTGAGCCATGGAGAATCAAGCACAATACTCATCATGCTCACACCAACAAGTGAGTTCTAAACCATTTTTTTCTGCTCTAATTCTATATTCTCCTCTTTCTTTCCGTCCTCCTACTCCTCCTTTAATAAATAAATAAATAAATATATATATACATTCATATTCCAGTGAATAATTTATGCACACATTATGATAGGAGTATAATGGATGAGTGGTAGACTTTGAGCCACTAGGAGTACTGCTTGATGAGTACCACAAATTCCACTTTTATTAGTCAGCGCTGGTTTATCTTGCAAAATGTGGTTTTAGATAACCAAACTGTCTTGGCAGGTTGATAATCGATACAGCATGGCAACCATTCAGACCATACATGTACGACAGATCGAAGGGGTTCGCTAAGTTTGCAATGGAAGCTGCCATGGGACCTCTTTGGTGGATAGCCTCTGTGGGTCATTGGTTGTTCTGGCATTTTGATCTCAGCAAGTACAGACCTCAAGATGTACAGAAAGTGAAGGTAGATGCTGTGTTACGCTTTTTATTTGCACTCATTGTATGTTAGAGTTTATGATTCACCTTGTTCTCGTGCTTCATGGCTTAATATTCAATGGTTCTTTTTGGGTGTGAAGGTGAGCTTGGCTGCTGTCGCAGCATTTGGCGTCTTTGTATTGCTACCGTTGCTTTTCTTGACTGGTCCCTTGGGATTCGTGAAGTGGTGGGTGGTGCCCTGGTTGGGTTTCCATTTTTGGATGAGCACTTTCACTCTCGTTCACCATACAGCACCTCACATCCCCTTCAAGCAAGCTCGGGAATGGAGCGCAGTGCAAGCGCAGTTGAATGGAACGATTCATTGCGAGTATCCTGCATGGTAAGTCGCTGCTGTTGGTTTTGCTCAGTTTTAAAGAGCAGCGGAAATAGCCATACGAGCAGCGGAAATCCGCACTCGGTGCATTGCCACTTTTTGCTCAGTAATTTTGCTAATGCTTAAATCTCCGTGCTGAATTTGCAAGTTGGCCTTAAAATAAACACTGATTAACCTCATAAATGACTTCGCAACTTTGTTCTTCCTACAGGATTGATTTTCTCTGCCATGATATTAGTGTACACATTCCTCATCACATTTCCTCGAAGATCCCAAGCTACAATCTCCGGAAAGCATATGCTTCTCTTCAGCAAAACTGGGATAAACACTTGAACAAAGCTGAATTTGGAGTTCCTCTGATGACCACCATAGTAACACAATGCAACTTATTTGACGATAAGAAGAAAAGGTGGGTGAAGTTTGACAAAGCTTCACGTAGTGTACCGGTACAGCCAGCCGAAAACTAATTCTCGGCTAGGCCTAGGGTTGGCACAAACATGGAAAAGTCTTTCGAGCCTCTGACTGGTTCGAGGTACTGCAAGTATTCCTCGTGAACGTGAAGATCATGAGATTTGGAGTTCTTCGGTAATGCGAAGTCTTTTTTCTGAAGCTGGAGGAGGTGGTCATTCTCAAGTAGATGGAGTCATACTCGATCTGGTTTATGTATGCCCGCTGGGCTTTGCTGGAATTATATAGATATGTAATCTAAAAGAGGGCAAAATTTTTAAGTACATTCTAAACGGGAAATGCAAGAGGAACTGCTGATCCTGAGAACTTCTTTCGAAATGGCAGATCCTCGGGGATTGTCAGCTGTTTGTGGAGGATACGACTACTTAAAGGTCTTAATGTGAAGGATCCCAAGTACATGTAGACTGTAGAATAACATGCCCTGTTTTCAGGTGTAGTTGATCTCTAATGCAATTGAGCGATTTGTAACCGACTTCATGCACGTATCATCTGTTGCTCAAATTTCACTGTCCTTCTATATTTAATTCTCCTTGTCTACTGATGCTTGCCTTTATTGGATTAATGAATTAAATCTTGTACAGAATATTAATGGTATTTTTTATTTTAGCTTTCAATTTGGCTACATGGATCTGCCTGACTCCCCACCTTGGTTAGTTAGATATGTTCCCTGTCCTTAGATCTTCTTCCTCAAGGTAACGTATACGTAAGATGATACTCTTAGACCTTGACGGGAGGTTTTGACTCATTTATGAGTTTCTGTTTGCAAACAGTCAATTCTCGTGAGCCCTTCGTCCTGTAATTTATTTAATTTCTACAGAACCCAGATGAAAGAACTGATCAAGTGGACCTTCTGGCAAAAAAAAACTCATCCTGTCAAGCTTGTTTTGTGAGGCAGACACCATCCATGCTGCTCACACCCCAGAGAAAATGCACCTTTGAAGACGACAGTCCCTTCACCATGTTTACATTCTGCCTGCACATTACACACATTGGGGGGAGGGGGGTGTGTGTCATCCTCTTAAAAAGGTGCAATTCATTAACCCAAATATCCAGATAATCCTTAAACAAAGCCTACATTCTGATTGGAATCTCCACAGTTGATTCCAACCAAAACATCAGCTTGCAGAATCTGCTGCAAGAGACACGCACTCAAATTGATGCTCCTCCAAGCCTCCCCAAGGAATCGCTCGTTTGTCTATTTGTTGCAAGACTCTGAATAAGTCTGATTTTATTGTTTATTTCCATAAGGTGGAGTACCTTAAGTACAGGATGAAGGGTCACACCCTTATGCCAAGAGGCATACTGCTATACTAAATACGTATCTAATTACTTGCTACAGTATACATCTAATACTCCCACTAGTTAAGTATTTAGTTAATTAATGTTCTTTTAAAATAAGTTTCTATTATATATACTATGTATTATCTATTTTATATATATACTCCAAATCTTTATATTGGATAATGATATCATTATTTATCTTGATATTGAATCAATGATATATAATGAAGCTCCCACTTTAATGAAAGAATTGGAGCTATTGAATACTGAAATATAAAAGTTTTCCAACTCATAGAATCTGTTTTTTTTTTTTTTTTTTTTTTTTTTTTTGAGTTTTAGGAGCTAGTTGAAAGATTAGAGAATTTTTGGGTATTATTAAAAGGAGATAAACCAAGATCATTCAAAAATTGCGATTGAGACAAATTTCTCTTACTCCATCTTCTTCTTCGTCTTCTTCCTCTAAAACTACTAAAACTTCATCTTCCCACACTCTTGTCACCTTGTTGGATTTAATCCCCAGATTTCTTCGTCGCCAAGCTGGTGCTTCGGACACCCAAATGCCAGGGAGGAATTCGTCTGGATACTTTAGACGCAAGCATCTTCGGCGATATAGAACAGGTGGCATGCAGAAAGGAGGTGGTGAAGACAAAGCCCACCTCACACAGTTGTCGCCATTCCAGTGGTGCAATTTCCATGGGAGGTTTGACATTCAGCGCATCTTGTTCTACGATATTGAAATGTCAATGCCCAGATACTGTCAGCTCCTCCAGAAAATTTCTAGGAACCTTCGGTATTCTATACTTTCTGAGATCGTCATGCACGAATCAGCAGATGATTTATTATACAAATGAATACCATAATGAAAATGCGGCTTTCGTAGAAAGCCGCACATTGTCATATTGCAAAATGTAAAAAGAGAAATTCGCCATTCCCAAGACCTTGTCAAAGGCATCGACGGCATGATTGTTGGAATCCATCACTTAGTGATTTGGCGGCTGCCTCGGAGAACTCATCCGCTAGCCTCAGGAAGAAGATCGTGTGGGTGATTTGGTGAGAATGGTGAAAGACTATGTTGAAAGTTTCCTCCTCGTAGACAAAGGAACCAACACCAGGTCATGAGAGCCCCGAGAAAAGTCCAATGCAATTCTCCCTGGGGGAGTTTGATTGGGAGTAACTTGTGAGAACATGGAAAAAGCGAAGTGGGAATGGATCATGGAAGCTCCGAGAACACGATGGCAGGAGTTGAAAAATTTCCAACCCTGCGGATGGAATCACGCAATAGAAACAGTTTCTTATGTCTTTGACATCTACTAAATCTGATATATTCTCCAGTTTAGCATATTCTTATTTAAAAGGTGGAGCTTCATGGTCACCACAATGATCATCCCATTGTGGAGGCAAGCGTCTTCATCGTCTCCTCCTTTTGATTCTCTTTTTATTTTTATTTTTATGTATATTTTTTCGTTTTTTAGGTTTTTGTTTTTTTCTGTGTTAGCGTGGTCCTTTTCTACAAGTCCTGATGGCACCAGCATTGGAGCTCAAGGCAAGAAAGTTGAAATGACTTTTCAGCTGGGTAGACGAGGACTTGTCAAAAAAGTAGTCTAGTCTACGATCTGTGGAGAGCGGTTGAGGGAGATGGAATTACGGGGTTGCAGACTGCAACCGGCCAGGGGCTCTATCCTCCACTTTGTGACACAAGCAAACCCAAAGTTACACGCCTCAAAGCACAAGGTTCCTTACAATGTTTGGAAGTACATCCGTTGGAACCGAAACTTGGATTACTGTGGTAAATACGCAACTCTTAGGCGTTGGCGATAAGGATGATCAATGCAAGAACAGTGATGGAGCGGTAATGGAACCCAAATGGACAATCAGTTGAGAGAGTATGTTTGTGGTTTAGTACGACCCTGCGTCGCCGAAATTCTGGCCAGCGGTTTCAGCATTGTGGTACACCAGGGCATGATAACCAAGATGGGTGATGGTACTTGAGGACTCCTTGCATGCAAATTTCATGCTCATATTGTCTGGAAAGAGAAAAGAAAACAGCATCGAAAGATATCTGTATTCGATTACGTTATAGTTGAGAAGACGAGAGAAAAGGAAAGCAAAGAAGAACGATGTTTCTACCTTGCGAATGTTACGCTGAACCGGAGGCGGGGGGAGGTTGCGGTCTCAGAATATTACATCAAATCAAACAACAATCCGTGTCCCTCGAAGGTAAACATTTCGCCAGGGAACTGGGAGAACATTCGCGTGGAAATGCATCGTGGCCAGCTTTTCTCGTCATGGGAAGCTGAAGGATGTGTCCGTTGATAGGACCTCCACCCAGACCTGCTTTTTATTTTTATTTTTTATCTTTTCTACACAAATTGGTTATGATCACTCTGATCGACGGTCTTCATCATTTACTTGCAGTACTGTGTGGACATGTATGATGCGAAGGGAGGGAGAGAGAGGGAAATTTTGCCTGGTTACCCTATTCACCTGGAGGATAGAGATGAGGTGTACGAGGGGTGAAACGGCGAGACTCAGTCCGAACGCCAGGTTGCATGTGGCCCCACAAAAACCTAGGTGGTGCAGCTGTTACGGGCTTGAATATGATGTTGGAGCAATGCTCACAAGCACCCTTGCTTGGGCTCATCAGGACTCCTCTTCATGCTCATCTCACAGATCGTTAGCCATGCCTATCCACCCCACCAGAATTGGTCAAGAATCCATCGCCCCCAAAGTCCACAACGACCTCATAAGCAGAGACCATATCAACCTCGGGAGTTGTGTTGGTCTTTCTTGCACTCCACTTCTGCCCCCCTTCGTTTCCATTTCAATATTCTCACGTTCATCACTGCACTCAGTAGCCGCTGCATGAAGGCTGTGAACTCGTATATAAGGGGTGGCATGCCTGACCCATGTTGTATATTGTTGAGGATGTGAAGTACTCACAACGAGCGCAGTCAAAACACGAGGCGGAGTTCGTCAATTACGAGTGATTGGTTTCAAGAGTAAGTAGGCTCGAGGATTGAGATTGTCGTGTTCCTGTTGAGCTTCATGAATGCTGTTGACCTTTCATGAAAAAAGGAAGATTTTCTTGTTACTGTGTGGAATTGCATGTTGTTTTGTGTTAACTGTAGTCTTTGACCACTCAATCAATCATCACTGTTTCGGCCTATAGTCATTCATTTCTTGTTCACTGCATTGGCCTTCCCGTAGCCTCTCTCTGCCTTTGAGTGACAAAAGTGAATTTGATCGCTGCAGCATGAGGTAGCCTATCCATTCTTCGTGTAGTTCCCACTTGCATAGGAGTGTTTAGTGTAGCTAGCCTTTGCGTAGTCCAATTTGCACAGTGCAGGTAGCCCGTTGAAGGTGCCTGGTTTGTTAGACTTTTCCAAGCTCCAAAAGCAGGGCTAGCGTTACTGAAGAGAAACAAACCATTTTAAGCGCCGGTCAACATGCCAGAGGTATGCTCATCCTTGGCTTGCCTCCACTGCGTACCCGCCCTGTGTCTCATAATCTCATGCAATTCCAGTGCAGCTCTATTGAATTCTTCAGGAGAAGAAGTCAAGTGAGTGTGGAGAGATTGTTCAATTTCGACCCCGCTGATCATGACCTGGTTGCCGATTATGAGCCTCTCTGTGAATGTGCAGTTGCCTGAAGCTGTGTCTACTCAGCTGCAATTGATTTGGTCTTGTTCAATGTCCTTTCCAATCAGGAATCTATGTGCTGAGCCCCGAGTTTGTAGATTAAACCAAATCGAGATCAGATGAATCAATAAAAATTAGTCATGGACCAATATTTGCAGACACTGGAGACGCTGGAGCCCTGACAGTGGCCATGGCGGACATTTCCTTTTGCCATGATGCAGGCACTTGAATTTTCTAGACCATCAGAAGATTTTCAGAGTCCGTATAGGATAGGAAAGAGGAGCAACGTCTGCGATTATCGGAGAAAGAGAGAGAAGACAACAAAGAGGTACACTGAACTGCATACTATTCCTTTTCCTTTAGTAAAACTTGTTTTGTGCATTAGTTTTTTCTTTTGGCACCACTACATTCCCTTTCACTGATCGTTACGCCGCTCCTTTACTCCTCCTTACTTAAATCTGCACATGGAAGGACGTGCTCAGTGAATTTGGGTTATCCGATCAAAATTTCTGAGCTGCTCTAACCTATACACGTATTGAAGTGCCTGGCAAAAATCATTTTTCTATGTTCATGCTTCTGATTGGGTGAATGCAGAAAATCATGGGGGACGTACACACCATGGAGGTGCGGACAGTGATCCTCAAGGTGGTATTGCATTGCGAGGGTTGCGCTCGGACAGTGAAGCGAGCTGTGAAGCGCATTCCAGGTACCTACTAAGTCCTCTTCCAGAACCACTCCTAGAAAAGCAGTTGTTGACAAATAGTTAGTCACACTAATATTCGATGGGCAGTTCATATGACTTCTGAGGTATATGATTCAGTTCGTAAAATTAAGTACCGTGTAATTGGTCTATGCACACAGCACCCGGCGTACCATGGTGTGCAGTGGATGTAAGAGATAGCAACTGAATGACTTAAAATGGATCTAAGCGTTCATGATCTGATTCTAGGTTCAATTTTTGGTCTTCGTATAAAATCATTAAAATCCAAGAGAGTAGAATGATCAGCTGTTAAAATGACCTAGACCAGCATTGTTGTAGTGAGGAGACAACTGTACTAGCTCCCTTTGAAGCAAACAAGAGAGCGTACATGATGCTGCAATTCAGAGACTTCTTTCTACTAATGAAAATTGAAACCATGGAATAGGGGTGACGGCGTACAATGTGGACTTCCAAGGACAGAAGGTGACAGTCACAGGGGTGGTCACTCCAGATGATGTCTACAAACACGTAGCTCGAACTGGAAAAATCACGGTGCTGGTGCCCCCACCACCGCCACCGCCACCGCCACCTCCACCCCCGGAAGAACCTGCTCCAGCGCCTGCCCCGGAGCCCCCGAAGGAAGAGCCACCCAAGGAGGAGCCTAAGCCAGAGGAACCCAAACCCGAGGAGACAAAGCCAGAAGAAGCCGCAGCGCCTCCTGCTGAAGAAAAGAAGGATGATCCTCCCAAGGAAGAACCTAAGCCAGAGGAACCCAAAGCAGAAGAGCCCAAAAAGGAGGTAGTATGCCACCATGTGTTGTAAATCTTAAATGCATAAAATCAACTCTGAATTAGATCATGGCAACCAGACGTGCGTAATTTTATAGTTTTGAAATAGCAGTACATATGGGTTACTTGTAAGTTGGTAGTGAGAACATTTCAGTTCAGTTCAATTGCTCCAGTTTGTGAGAGGACTCTCTCTCTCTCTCTCTCTCTCTCTCTCGTGCTCTCTATCGTGCTTTCTCTTTACGATTCATCTGATCGGTTTTGAATGTTGGAATTATATCTATGAATGCAGGAGGAGAAGAAAGAGGAGGCTGCACCTGCTCCTGCGGAAGAGAAGAAAGAAGAACCAAAACCTGAAGAAGCAAAGCCTGAGGAAAAGCAGAAAGAAGAAGCGGCTCCTGCATCTGCAGCAGAGGAGAAGAAACCCGAGGAACCAAAGCCTGAAGAGCCTGCACCTCCACCTCCACCGCCTGCAGAGGAGAAGAAACCAGATGATGAACCGCCTCCTTTGGAAGAGATGTATCCTATAACCTTCGTCCTTGGGCCAGATTATACTAGATACTATTACTACTGAAAATAGGCTGCTAAACAACCCCTCTTCGCGAAGGATGTCAAATGACTGACAAACAAGCCACGAATGGTTTGCTTGGGGTTACGCGCTTGTTGAGAAGGTTTTTAGAAAGAATTTGGATAAGAGTGTCTAGAAAAATGTAGTGTTGCTTGCACACTGGTAGGGGGTCTTCTCGCAGAAAAAGGCCATTCACTGCAGCTTACGAAATCATTACAACGCTAGGATTTGGTTTGCAGATTATAAAACGCAGTATTCAGTTAGAGCTGAAAGGACTTCGTATTGATTGATTGTTAAGTGTAGTATAAGAAAATACGCTCTTGATCTTACAGAAAAATAAAAGGATGGATCGTAGGCGTGAAGAGGGTGTCGAAAGAAGTCCCAGATTTTAATGCTGTAGGAGGCTGGAGTCTTCAAGAGATTTGATAGTGACAAAGTATTTTGAGTACATAAAAAAAATTGGAACATATCTTCCACCTTACTATTTCCGCGCACTAATGCCGCTATTGAGACTGTTGTAAGGAAGCTGTCTAGGTTCCTGTCTTCGTGCTTATATCTAACATTAAATTTATCATGAAATCTTCGACATACTTTGTGCTTTCATGCGATCTGGGTGCTCAATGGGCACTGAACTATTGACAACATGAAAGTAGATTGGTTGAGATTCAAAGGTGCATCATAGAGCCCCATGAATTCAGAAGGAATCTTTATTCATGTATTCGCCATATACGAAGCGTTGGCAAACCACACTTTCCGTAATCAGTAGCAACCAGCTACAATCTAGAGTGCATAATCAAGGGCTGCGAAAGGATCCAACGCATATCAAACTGTGTATTTTTCCCCACTTAACATAAACGCTCTTTCTCTTCGGTCAGAGGAAAAATCACTTCAATTTTTCTCTGCTAACGGACTGAAGAATCGTCGCAACCACAGGAAAGGACCTTTCAGGAACAGAATCCTTGGCATGTTTGCCACATGGTCTAGAACTGACGACATAAAGGACGCAAGAAACAGAAATAGAGGAAGGGTTGTACAGAGTGTTTTTTCAAACAGAAATCAGCTTATTCTCAGAATTCATGTATGGACTCATCACTTGTTCGTTTAAGGTTCAGTTTGATTTACTCTACCAAGTTTCACCCATTTAACAGCAGAACACTCTGCATAAGAGAATAATAGCATCGACAAATTGCTGACTCATGCATACAATTTGCAACCGGATGAGTTTAAACTACAGTGAGATTTCAATAATTGGTTGGTTCCAACAAACTCTGCTTCAGGAAGAACATCAAAGTTCTATGTAATTGACACACAAACTTGCACAGCTCAAGCTCAAACCGTGGACCCACTTTTTTGATGTCTAAATGAATTTCATACCCGCAGGATTCTCATGTAAATTATGAATGATCTTTCACTACCCATCCCCAACTTAGTCCACTGTGCAGAATGAATGCCACTCAAACAAATAAGAGCCAACTTATGGCCCTTATGTCACGCATTGTTGTCCAACTGCCACAATCAGTAACGATCAATTTAAACGCAGACTCTGTATTCTACATATAAGAACTTAATTTTTAGTCAAAATCACTTCCAGTCCTCTCCTGATCAGTCTACAAAATCCTACAATTAACAGGTATAAACAAATACGTGACGAAGGAAAGAATTCCTTAAAACGTCAACCGAAGTGGGCTCCTGAACCACGTGGCAAAATACAATAAATCCATCAAGCTCCCCTCGATGCCCATGACCGATGATTTATTTGAAGAACCTTTGTGATGTGCGTGTGTCAGCTGCCTCGGATATGACATGCAAAAGACATGCAGAAAAGTCAGACAGACAGGTCAGCATCAAGTAGGGTTCTATCCAGAGCAGAATCATGGCAAACTCGATTGACTAATCCAGACTAATCGGCAATCGCAACTGGCAATCACGAGGGCATTGACGGTTACATGCAACAAATTTCTCAACATGCACAAAAGATCCCGATGACCTCATTCAGTTGACCCTGTCACCTCTTCGATTTATTCTTTGAGCAATTGGATCAACCGTTTTCGATTCCTGCAGAAGGAGTTGCTAATTTCTTCAATACTAAGTCGTAAAAGGTCTCCTTGGACCACAGTAGGACCAACTTTCAGGCTGCTAAATTCATCACATCGCATGAATGCCTTAACCGTAAAGAGTGACCACTGAACAGTAGCACGACTAAATTCTGCATCTTCATAAATTGAGTGAACTGGCTACTCGGATCATGAGAGGTATCCAGAAGAATTTAAGAATTTTTCATGTCAGCATTGCTGTACTCTTCATCCATACAGCTCTTCAATTATCGCGCAAATTGACGACCAACTTCCTGCGGAGAGGGATCCACACTTACAGAGTTTAGAAATGAAAATGTCACTCTTCGACAACTAATAGACCTGGAAAATGATCTAACGCAAGATCCTTTCACCTCTCATAGGGTGAGAATCTCATCGAATTTGAGTAATCCTAACAACGCTGAGTGGCATCAGGTGGAGGCAAGTAGACACGGTTCGGTTAAGACAGTTTCAGACAGTCCTAGACGAGAATTGAACAAGCACAGGATTGCCGAACAATGAAGAGAGGACTTCTCACTGGTCTTCTTCACCGTTGTAACAACTTTGCCGTAGGTGCGGCATGGTTCATGACCACTCTCACAATGTGAATGTGTATCCACTACCTTGATGACCTTTCATGAAACATTAAGAACACATGCGGTACACAGACTATGACTGTGTGGTGGAATGATTTCTCTTGTACAACGATTGCACATTTCCTAAATAAACATTTTACCAAATCTTTGCATACATTTGAGGATGTAGCAGAACGGGCATTGAGGTCCCGACTCCGATTCCTGGCAGCATCAAAGATCAGTATTTTGGGAGACCGTCCAGCGGTGCTGATAGCGCAGTTTTCTTCCAACAAGCACATCACTGATCCTGGCCATGGAAGCGTCTCCTGCAGCACTAAACCCACAAGAACTCTTCCGCAGCTTCCAACATGGAATCCTCATCGCACTACCCACCTGAGCTAAAAAGCTTCTCATGCTTGATACAAAACCACATCACATAGTTTGCCATGCAAAGCTCCTACCCAACCACTGTTATGTTTTTTTAAGTCCAGGTCACCAACTGGTGCATGCAGTGGCTATCTTTAACAAAGCTAGGGTCTACTTCTGTTTCTTGTGTTACTCCGTCTACTCGCTCTCTTTGTGACTTTTTAGATTTGTTCTAGTTTTGGTAGAATTATTCTCTTGTGAATTATTTTTGTGTACGAAGTCTTAATTCGCTTGTCTTGTGGCAGCCTTCAACTAAGAAGTCCATTGTTTGCTTTTGTTTGTACATGTCGTTTGATTTTTGATTATGTAGCCCTTTGGAATGTTAGGTGGATTGGAAGTGAGTGTTATCTCAAGTTCTTCAAAGTGTCGTTCCATTCATGAAGATGAAGAACATTTTACATCACTATAATAACATTCAAGTGAGTGTTATCTCAAGTTCTTTTTATCCTAAATCCTAAACCTTTATACTATTGGAAAGATAAAAAAATTATCTATTCAAAAAAAATTAATTTTAATTTTTACTTTTTATTAGATGAAAACATAGTGAACAATCTATAATGTAATTTTGAATTGTGTACTTGCTTGATATCTTTTACTTCTCTTATTTTATAGTTGTTATTCTTGTTGTACTTGCTAATTGCTTCCTTCACTTCACACCACCAATTACAAGCAACTCTTAAGTGAAGCCATCTTATAACTTGGATTAAAGGATAAAAATTTATCCTCATAGATATGAACTAAAACAAATGCATAATTAGTGAAAACTATGTCAAAGAAAAATGACAAAATAAAAATAATAAAATATGTATATTCAAGAAGAAACTAGAATGACTTTTGTTAAAGACTAGAAAATACAAAAGACTCTTGAATTAAACTAGAAGCAAGAAACGAATTGACAAGAGTGAAGAAGACTTCACTCTTGTTTCTACATATATTATCTATCAAAGAATTACATGGCGGTATTCTATAGGACCTCCAATACATGTCCAATTTGCAAGACACATGTCAAATTTGGAAGATAAGTTTCCTATATGTACGCCAAATATACAAGCTACCAACATGTGCAACATATAGCTAGCTTGTTCTACAAGCTATCAACATGTGCAACACGTGGCTAGCTAATTGGCCAAGTTTCTAATCTATTAATCACTTATAGACATGTATAAAGGTGAATCCACATCTATGAAGCTTTTAGGAAGCTTCTCTCTAAGATATTATCAAATTAATTTATTTTTATCTACTTCTATCTATCCATATTAACTAGATAATTATTGGAATAAATCTTGTCCATGACATAATAACCTTAATCTTTAAAAAAATATTAAATATAAACAATTATAAATTCTATCAATTCTAAAATTTATATACTATCAATCTTAAAACCTATACTTTATGAATCCTAAAACCTATATCATACAAGCTTTAAAATCTATATCCTATGAATTTTATAATTTATATCCTAAGATCCTTAAAACCTATATCTTACAAGCTTTAAAACTTATATCCTATGAATCCTAAAATCTATATTCTAACAATTCTAAAACCTTAATTCTTTAAAATCTTAAATCTTAGATTTTATCAAATTCTGAATTCTAAAACCTATCAAATTCTAAATTCTAAATTCTAAATAATAAAAAATTTTAAAAAAATCCTACAAAATCCTTATAAATCCTAAGCAAATCTTAAACATATTTAAAACTTGAATCAATGAATTATAATATTCATCAATATTTAATTGGATTGTTAGATTAATTTTGGATTTTGAATAATGATTTTTTTAAATCATGTATATTTTCAAATTTTTCAAAAGAGATCTAATTTATAATTTGATAAATATTACAATAAAATCTCCACTAGTAAATCTTAGCTCCTTACTATAACTTTGATAAAATGTTCAAATAGTTGATTCTTATAATTTAATTATTAATTTTTGATCAAATCTTCCAAAACTTTTATTATTTTATGAAAGATTTTTTCTAAATTATAATTTTATAACCTTTATAATCTTAAAACACTCTTCAAACTTGCTAGTTAATATCATCTTCCAATCATCTAAAAAAACTCTATAAGTTGTATGTCTTTGTTTCTTTATCGTAGAATCTAGTTTCAATCTTGTCTTACAAATAGTCATTTCTAAAGTATCAATTTTATTATACTTATGATAAATTTTACAAGAACTTATTCTTAATAATATTTTAAAGATGATTATATAATATTCCTACCTATCTTATATTATTTTGATCCATTTATGGTCCTAAAAAATTGATAAAAAGTTTTTTTAATACAAAAGATAATATTGAATATTATTTTTATAATTAAGCTCAATCTTTTAGCTATAAAGGTTTAAAAAAATTACAATTAAATGTATAAAATTTTAAAAAATATTACACATAGTTTACATTGGAAGCAAAATTTATAAGAAAAAATATCCAACAATAGTTTTTTCAGATTTATAACTTTTCTAAGGTATTTTTTATAGAAACAAATGCATCAAACTTTGCTTTGGGTGCAATATTATCACAAATAGGCGCAGATGACAAATTCCACCTAGTAGCTTTTTATTCTAAGAAATTTTCAACATCAGACAAAATCCATGATAAAAAACTTCTAAGAAGTTGTTGTGTTGATTATTACTTAAATGTTGATACTACAACAATAAGAAGCGAACTTGGTGACGATATATCAACATATCTCTTATGGTACTGTGATGATATAGAGGCCTCTATACGAGACACCATTACAAAATCAACAGAGTCTCTTTCAATAGACACTATAAGTATATTATTAGATATTAAGAAGAGTGTAGTAAAGGCTTTAATTGGAAAAGGTATTGCTCTTGACGATGGAACGTGCATAAAAGAGGTAAGAGGAACAATACACTTGGACCGTGCTATTATGTCCAATCGAGATACACACTTATCAAGCTTTAAACAAAGTACCAACACGAATGTTAACTACTTTACAAAGGTGCTATACAAAAATAAAAGAGATCTTATATACATCGTATCGTCAATGACAATGTCGCAAAAGATACACTTACTCGAATCAGCAATATTAAGTGGCAACAAGGTTATTAGTCTATTCTTTGAGAATTCTTTTGATTATATTAATAATAGGTATTATCACATACTATCTTACAGAACAGCAGAGGACAATTATTCATATGCCCTATCTTCTGAGTCTTTCAAAGTATGTATGAAGACAAGAGTACTAGATGGTACTTGGAAAGCAGTAAGCGCAGAAGATGAACTTGACATAATACGAAAGATAATATCAAAGTCAAAACATTCTAGAGATATAATAGAGACAAGACATAAGATATATGCAATATTCTCCAATGGAGATAACAGATTTAGGATACGTAATTCCTTGTCTGAGAACAAAGAGAGATTGCTTAAGGACCTAAGAAGCATTAATAGAGGTAGATGTATAGATTCACATAGTGGATCGATGATGATGGATATACTGTTGTACCTACTCTCACATGAAATTAAGCAAACAAATGTTATGGATCTTATAGGACATACATTCTCTGGTTTCTCAAGTGAAGAAAATATCATAAGTGCAAAAATAATACGTGTTATAAAAACCTTTACAAGTTCAAAGTACGATAGTATGCTACCACTTCCTTACAATACAAGACAGAAACTATATAGGTGGATGCTTACTAGAACAAAGAGGGAGCTTGCAGATGTCATGATTAAGATTCTATTGGAGAGTGATATGTACGTGGTCAATTGATAAATAATACTACTTTGTAGTTCACATTACCAATATCAACCAGTCATGGCCTCAAAAAGAAGAGTTATATATGATCTGAATCCTTTGAACATAGTGTTCACACCAGTAACAGATACGTTTCAAGCTTCTGGATCAAAAGGGAAACCTGTAGTTCCATCTGCTGGGAAAAGAGTTGGTATATCGTACAAAGCAGAGAATGGAACAGAGTATCCTCTGATACTAGCACCAAAAGGATGTATGTTTTATTCATTTGGAATACAAAATGATTCCTTTTCAGGTTCTAGTAACAAAAGAAGCAAGAGCATGTGCATTAGTATAGGCATAGAAGACAATAAAGATACTAATGAGAATGCATTCTGTGCTAATGTGCATGCAATATACGATCGTTGTAAAGAGTATATCATAAAGCACTCAAAGGAAGTCGGCATCAAAGTATCGAAGGATACAATAGATGATATGTTTAAGCACCTATTAAAGGAATTTATAAAAGATGGTACTACAATAATGAGAATGTATGCAAAGCTTATTATAAGTAACAAAGACTCAAAGGTATGGACTACCTTCTATAATACCAAACAAGAGAAGATAGATCCTAAGCCTTTAGAAGGAGTTCACTGTCGCATATATCCTGCCTTACTATTCGACTCTTTGTACTTCTGGTCTGGCAGCAGAGCTTCTCTACAATGTAAGCTTTCAAAAGCTGTAGTAGAAATAGTAGACAGGGCTACTCCATCACTTGATATGAGTCTGCTAAAGATAAAAGATGAGAAGGAAGATATATAAAAAAAAATTTCTGATTCTTTTTTGATTTTTGTTAATATATAATTAGACTTACATTTACTTATATAAGATATTTTTTAGTGTACTGTTAATTATTATCATGGGAAATGCTGTGTCTGTTCGTCATAATCAATCTGATTATTACAATGAATGGAAAGGTACCATAGATGAATATCGTAGACTTACAAGTGCTGATTTTGCTTACCATCCTCTGTTTGATCCAAGAGAATATCATCATCTCATTACCCGTAGTGGAGTTAGTGATGATGAGATCAAGAACGACTGGGACCTTAGTGATGATGACATGAAGACAATCTCTGGTGCAGCATCCAATGTACCCGTTTCATGTGCTGAAATAAAGCAGGTCAGTCATTCAAATGCAGTTGCTAGTTATGCTGTACTTACAGTATATCTGGTGTCATTTAGTATTGCGTCTAATATAGTAATAATAAACGTAACAACATATACAGTTGAAGACTTTGATTCTTTTGGATGGGCACATAGTAATAAACAAAGAGATGAGCATACAAGAGCTTATATGCAGGAACATCAAGAAATTGCAAAGGAAAGAAACAGAGAGGGCTTTGAAAAGATTTACAAACAAAAAAGCATTATGAATCTTGTTATTGCATCATATAAAGTGTGATCACAACAATATGGTTGTACAGTATAGTTAGTATATAGCCCAATAAATATAAAAAAATAAAATCACCCATATACTATTTGGTATGATTCTAATTTTTTTTACATTAAATTGTACACCTCAGGAACAGTTATATCACTATAATGGGCTTAAGAGCTGTTTGTATACTTCATCGTCCTCCTTTGTGGTAATTTTACTGGACGAATCATGAGAGAGTGTGTCTGCTAATACAAATGCATATTCAATCCTTAGAGCACCCATTTTCTCATCTAGATCAGGGGCAAGTGTTGACTTTATCTTGCTGATGAGCTTATGACTAGTATTATGTACATAAGCATAGCAAAAGCTGAAAAGCTTAGACTTGGGTGAAAATTTTATGACTGTTTGCAGTTGATAGTAAGATGAGGTATCGTCATCTACTTCTGTTCTATTTTTGATATAGGCATCATCTACTTCTTTAGCTTTTGTTTGTATCCCTTCAATCTCCTTACTGGACTTGCTGATTGCTATAGAGCCATTGTGTACTATATCCCAGGCCATACTGCTGTCTGTATCGTATGATAGGGTCGAGATATTTGCAAGAAACGGCTTGTACACATTTATTAGTCTCGTACCAATATCTTCCATATCCTTGTTGGTAGATATTAAATTACCTGCTGCTGAAATAGTTGCCATTGTCTGTCTGATGGTAAGACCAGTATTGTACTCACTCTTTATCGATTCTCTAAAGGAAAGACCAAGTTTCCATTCCTTCAAAGTTTCTTTTGCCCTGTCCAATAGTTCGGAGCTAGGAATAAGGAGTGTCACGACATTGCTATCATCGGGGTCTGTGCTCACGGTATGAGTACTAGCTTTATCTATTGAAGCAATATGATGAGAGGACAGCTCCCAGACCGAATGGATATCATCCGTTAGGTGAGAAGCCATTGTTTGTAGCAACAGAAATAGGAAACTAGAAAGCAAAGATTACAATTAGCTGACAATTTTCTAGTTAGTATATGTTCGAAATTAAAACTATTCCTCTTCTTCTTTTGATCAATAATCGTACCTTTTAATGGAAAGATATTAATGTGATAAATGTAACAGTATTTAATCAGAGCGTTACTTATGCCTAGTCTTTTTTCACAGCATAACTTACTGGCTTTATAACACTATAAGGTTAACGAGTTAACAGCTAGTGCCTCCTACCGTAGTATAGTACTCTTACTACAGTCCCTCATATATTAATAAAAAAAATAAAGACCAGGATTACTAAGTACTATTATTGCAATCCTAATCTTTTTTTTTAACGGATACGTACACTACAAACAAAGTACATACTATAGATGGGCTTCCTCGCCCTTGAAAGGATCATCGCTACGAACAAGATTAACAGGTCCCATGGTTGATGAGTTTGCAAGTGCTTGTGCAAGAGAATCAAAGCATCCAACTTTTATACCAACTAGCTTCTTCTCCTTGGTTTTCTTGTCACTAAATATCTGGAACACAGAGCGGTCATTCCTGTATACATATGAATAGCCAAAGCTAAAGAGACTAGTAACATAGCTATACTTAGCAGTTACAATGAACTGATAAAACGAGATGTATGTATGACCTATATCCTCACTCTGGTCAATGTCCTTCTTGACAGAGTCTGCACCTTCTTTTTGTGCTTGCTTACCTGCATCATCTACATCATTCAACTGCTTAACCTCATCATCACTCAGACCCCAACCTCCTTGTGCCTCCTTCTCATCCTTAGGACTTGGCTTTAAAGCTAGCTTAACAAATGGTTTAAGTAATGCCACAAGTCTACCTGAGATTTGTTTTGTGTTTGGATCGCTTGCAAAAGATTTTCTCAGATCCGTTACTGTAGCCATCATTTGCTTGATGGTAAGGTTTGATATGGTTTGTGCATTGACGTATTGGTGAGACGTTGCAAGAAAGTCGCTGCCACTCAACGCAGCTGCAACTTTCTGCAACAGTTGTAAGGTAGGAGTAATAACCTGCAGTGCCACAACAGTCGCTCCAGGTACTGCAAACAGTTCCATGTTATAGTGCCTATCGGACACATCGTCAGATAATATGTGTAATGGAAGACGAGGTTTATAGTGCTTCTCTATCAGCTCAAGATCTTAAGGTGCCGAAAGATGGAAACTATGTATTACTTAACAGACAACCATCTCTCTAGAGGATGTTTCTTATGGCATTTAGAGCAAGGATGATGCCCGATTCTTATACGATAAGAATCAATCCATCTGTCTGTCCAGCATTCAATACAGACTTTGACGGAGATGAAATGAACATATTCTGTGCATCATCATATTCATCCAAAGCAGAGTGTGATATTCTCCTTGCTGTTGATAAGTGCATCCTATCACCTCAGAACTCTATGCCCATTGTGTGTGCAATACAAGATACGATTACAGGAGCATTTATGATGTATAAGATGAATAAAATGCTAAGGCGATCAACACTTCATGATTGTATTATGTTGTCACACGTTCATCTTGACGTTATTAACACATGTACTTCAAGAGATCTCATACTCATGATAATTCAACCAATAAGCAGTGATGGTAGTCTGGTAATCAAATCGCTTACATCTAGTACAATAAGAAATATAATAAAGAACGTATATGTGAACAAAGGTGGAGATAACGCTCTAATACTTCTAAGATCGTTACAGAGGATTGTTGATCGCTGGCTCCTTGAAGAAGGATTAAGCATAGGATACGATGATTGTATTAGCAAAGTTAACTCTATTGCTGTACCTGCAGTAGATGTAGATAACAAGAATATAGATGTGATTCTAAATAACATTAGGAATGTAAGTCAGCAAGCAGTAGTAGAATCCATCGACAATGATAATCCACTCCTTGCAATGGTAGAGAGTGAATCTAAAGGAAGCTTTGTTAATCTAGGACAGATATCTTCATTAGTAGGTCAACAATGGATAAGAGGGAAGAGACCAGCAAGGATGTTACCAGGTGATAGAGCTCTAGCATGGTGTAGCCCATACGATAATTCACTGCAAGGACAAGGATTTGTTAACAATTTGTATTCACAAGGACTTGATCCTATCGAGTACTTTTTCCATTGTCAAGGAGGTAGAGAAGGGCTAGTTAATACTGGTGTGAACACTTCTAATGCTGGATACATACAAAGCGTATCTCAAAGTCCATGTAAGATGTAATAACCCAATATGATGGTACTGTAAGAGATGGTACAGATATTGTATAGTTCTGTTATGGAAGAGACAACTCAGACAATAGTAAGGTGTAAAAAAAAAGTTTTTATGGCATTCACATCATTCAAACATTGAAGTTATTCTTTCATCAACTGATCTCTTTTGAACATTAATAGATATTGCCTTCTTGCTTTTACATTTAGGACAGCTTTCCGTACATTCTTCTACAATGGTTTCTGCTTCTTTTGAGTCTCCGTCGAGAAACATGATATTATTGATGTCCTTATAACAATCGATGATTGATACCTTAATATTTCTTTTAGTCATATATTCAACATTAAACTCATACTACTTAATCATGTCTTTATCATTGCCTTCTGGATGGGAAGAATTTATTATATCTATGGCAGATGAACTAGATGAAATAGTCACTGTCTTGAGAAGAGAAATGGATAATGGGATTATAATATTTCTAGTGCTGAATGATGTCCTAAGAGCTTTTTACGAAACACCATTAAGTAATGTGAGAGTAGTGATGCTTGGTCAAGAACCATACAAGGGTATTGGCAAGGCTAATGGTTTGTCTTTCTCTGTTAATAAGGGATATCCAATTCCTCCTTCGTTAGCAAATATATTCAAAGAAATATCTGATGAAGTAAAAGACTTTAACATATCTTTTCATGGTGATCTTACTAAATGGTGCAGACAAGGTGTACTGCTTTTGAACTCAGCATTAACAATTGAGAGCGGACCGAACAAGAGTCACGACGTTCTATGGCAACGGTTTACAAAAAGATGTATAAGACTATGTTCTGCAAAAGGAGGAGTCATATTCGTCCTAAAGGGAAAAACTGCATCCACATTCGACAAGGAGATTGACACGTCAAAGAATACAATTCTTAAAGCAACACATCCATCACCTTTTAGTGCAAGCAAAGGATTCTTTGGTTGTAACCACTTTAATACTATAAATAATCTTTTAGATATTCCTATAGACTGGAACGTATGAGTGTGTCATCGAATGATGAAGAAGATGCTGGAGTGTCATCAGACGCGTTACCATTCTCTATAAGACACTTTGACATTGGTCTAGAGATGACAAAGGCTGTTGAAAGGATACTATGTAGTATTGAAGTTCGTGATATGAATATAACACTTCTTGTTGCTGCAGCAGTTATATTAGCGAGATGTGGAGAAAGAATAGACACACGATTCTCTTTACTTTGTAATGATGCTATTAATGATATTGTTGATACTGATCCGAACATATCTGGTTCTAAGTTCTATGATAGGACTACAATAAAGAAGAACATCCTTAGGTATTGTAGGTTTATATTATCTAAGTAACATGATTTCAATCCTAAAAGAGATGATACAGGATAGAAGATACGTACCTGGCAGTAGTACTGTTGAGTCCAATGAGAGGATGGGACCATATGTGGGAGAAGAGAATGATCTTGTGGTGTTGATGGCAAGAGACTTTGTAGATAAGAGTCCCTTTGGAGCAGATACAAACATTCTTGCAAGGAAGGATATATCGAATCTTACACTTGACTATTACAAATCTGTACAAGAGGACATCATAGAATTTGCTACTATAATAGTAATACCATCAGGTACTCTTGATATTTCTATATTTGAGGATGATATATCTGTATATGGCATGACAATGTTTACTGAAGAGGAACTCATATTCAATCCTACATGTAACGTACTTGTCTCAAGGCACTCTCTTGCATCAAGTTCAGAACTGCAAGAGATGAAGGAAAAATGTATATATCACAACAGCTTGCCAAAGATGTATACTAAAGATCCAATATGTAAGTGGTACGGATTTAAGAGGGACAATATAATAAGAATAGAAAGAGATTATTGTGATGAGGTCTATTACAGAATAGTGATATAAAAAAAGATAAAAGATCCCTTTTTTATCTGCATTATTTTTTGCAAGAAGACATGGATCTCTATGTGATAAAAGAAATAACCTTAGTTTGGAATATTATCAATACAGATGGAAATACGCTCTTTGATACTATATGTGTATCTGATGACGTTCCTCTCGTTGAAAGACGTATTGGTGGATATCAGTGGTACAAACACTTCTATGCTACTATGGAAATCGATAACACGTTTAAAGGTAGCGACACACTTCTCATTACATTTATGA